>JABUQX010075448.1:0-23312 GCA_015478945.1 Trachelipus rathkii
CGGTGTACTTCGTTCAGTTCAATTTAAGGTGTTTAACAAATTTTCGCATTTATCGTGAAACGCTTTAAACGTTTTCATTATAACTAATATATATATATATATATATATATATATATATATATATATATATATATATACCATATATATACTCTATATATATACTCTATATATATATATATATGCTGCATATATATATATATAAAATTATATATAATTAATTAATTTATATATGCACTAATTTTACTAAATCAACTAATTTTAATTTAAAATACTATAAATTAATGTTTAAAATTTTCTTATATTTTATATTCAGCAACATATTCCTTATTAGTACATCTTATTTACTTACTATAAAATTTAATTTCCGCAAGCTTTACTCATCTTCCAATAAATGAACATTTTTTATTTAAAAAAATTAATTCTCAAATTTAAAAAAAATGGAATCCTCAAGGAAAATTTTCATTATTTTTGTAGTCAAAATGCTTGACTCTTAGGAGTTTGCAAAAACATTAACATTTCCCGTTTCTGCATGCATCCGATTTTCTTTTAGGAATAAATTGATCCTCAATGCTAAAGAGTTTCACTCCCATGAAAGAGGGGGCGACTTAAAATATTTTTTAGCAGGACAGCCAAAATACTGAAGGAAGTACCTTTATTCGATGACCACCGTTGTAAGGGACCTGAATTTTTAGTAAGTTTCATGTTTTTATATTGGCTCATTTCTACTTCTATACCATATGTGATGGTGCAAGACATATCCAAGAGATGGTGCACTTGTGGCTGCTTTTTAATCTTTTCCTCTTTATTAATTTCGAAAAACAGCTTCAAAACTGAAGTTAAAACGTATCTTCAGTATCACTTTTTCGTCCGATTCTGTTGATAATGAGAAAAATCTGAAGATTAGTTTAAATTAGTGGAAACTGTTTTCTTTCCTTTATACAACATGTTTCTTCGCAATCCATTGCAGAAGATATATCTTCACTTTTATTATCATATGTATTCATGTTACAAGGAATGTAGTTTCAAAGCGTGGATCAAGATAGGTAGCAGCACAAGATTCTTATCAGATAGGTAAATGTGAATCTATTTTGCAATTTTTCATGCTGATACTGAAGACCCAAGTCCCTCAAATAATCTTTCTGACCCTTTTCAGAAAAACTGCAAATCACTTTCATATTTGGGATTATTGCTGATGCCATTGATTTCTTGTGGCTCAAGAAGTTTGTACAATCAACAAAATTTTTAAGTATTTTTATACTTAATTTTCAACTTTTCATTGATTTCTTTCTAAGCATGAAGGTTTGAATAAATCTCTAATATGAAATGAGAGCCGTCTTTGGTTCAGAAAATTTTTGAGAAAGCTTATATGATCTTTATTTATTCCTTCCAAATTTTTGTATTTCTGAATAGTCTCTATTGATGTGATTAGTGAATCTAGTTTGATTAACAGCACGCTTGGCAGTAGCTTGAGGATTAAAATGACCTACGATTTGTTTGCATATGGATATAATTGATATAATTTTTTTCACGTCTATTTGTACAAATATGGCATCATTGAGAACTAGTTGCAAAGAGTGAAAAGCAAAGGTAATGCCTGGAATCCTGTTTGTGTATCTTAGCCATATTAGGTGCGTTATATCTTACTATCATGAATTTAATTAACTTAAGGAATATTTATTCATAAAACTTTGAAGACAATCACTTATATCAGATGCTGTGCGAGATACGAAAGGTGAAACTCGAAAAAATAGCATTATATTCAATAGCTCCAATTATTATAAATCTACAAGCAAATATCACTGCTCATTTACGAGTTCACGGGTATATAATTATCAAAACATACAAAAAAAACACTCAATGCATTTACACAGTTCCGTGCAACGATTGTGATCTAATCTACGTTGGTGAAACTCGTT
This sequence comes from Trachelipus rathkii, assembly GCA_015478945.1. Taxonomy (NCBI): domain Eukaryota; kingdom Metazoa; phylum Arthropoda; class Malacostraca; order Isopoda; family Trachelipodidae; genus Trachelipus; species Trachelipus rathkii. The sequence goes on from JABUQX010075448.1 coordinate 1,917, forward strand.
ACGATGAAACTATCAGCTTATCGTTACGATTTAAAAACAGCAATTCAGCCCCTCTTGATCATAAACAACCTCCATCAACACATAGGAAGGATGAGTACCATTGATATATATAAATAATCAACAAAGAAGAATAGTAAGAGTCATACTGTATCTACAAAAACACAAGAATTTTTAATAACAGGAAGACGAAATAAAAATAGATTTTCTCCAAATTCATTGATGAGTTCTCCAAAATACTACAAAAATTGGACAAAAATATACTTAAATTAATTGTCATAGATAACCAACATAGAAAAACTTTAGATTCAGTGAAAATTACACGCTTGAAGATTTCATTAACATTCGGAAAGAATGTAACTCTGAGAAAAGCTATGTTTTATTTGTTTTTAATATGTGTAATTATCAATAAAATAAAATAAATTACCTGTGTTGATATACTTTAGGGCTAATTGTATATATATATATATATTATATATATATATATATATATATATATATATATGCATATATATATATATATATATATATATATATATATATACCTATATATATATATATATATATATATATCGAAATGGACAGAAATAATCGGAAAGTGTATCGATCTCACGATTTAAGTAACGGTGCATACTGATATATTACGAGAGGAGAGAAGAGAGAGAGAGAGAGAGAGAGAGAGAGAGAGAGAGAGAGAGAGAGAGAGAGAGAGAGAGTTACTTATCGTAGCTTAGTTGGTTCAGCGAATTTTTAGCATGATTATGAGTTATGGTTTCCCCCTATAGGACTATAAAATATACTTTAGTATAGGCGAACTCATGAGCCTGTTACTTGAAGAAACTAAAATTTTCAACTTTTATGTGATTCATTACAGTTTGAGGTAAGATGCATAAACATAAGTCGCAGTACTTGTATGTTCCTGCTAACACACTGAATATTCTTCCGCGTATACAAAGCACATTCCTCAAATGTTTCTTCTACTCATAGAAATTTCATTCGCACATGTTCTAACTATTTTCACTCGTCATTCGAAACAATTCATATGATTTGATTTCTGAAGCATATAGTTTATCAAAGGAAACCTAATTTTTTTTTTTAAATTAGAGACAAATGTTTGAGAGTAAAGTTCAGATTTGGCAGAAGTTAAGAACACCGTGAATAGTTCAGAAATAAAAGAGGAGAGAAAGTGGAAGAAGCAAGGTTAGAATAAATATTTTTAGCAAAATGCGTGTACAACCTGAAAGAAGATGGCAAAAAGAGATTAAAGGGTTGCCTTGAAAGATAAAAGCTTTGGTGCGGAAAAATTATTTTGCATTGTTTCGTAAAGAAATATAAGTATTTTCTGAAATTTAAAGATTACGATAATTTCTGTAGACAGCGTTCATTTTTAGAATAGCGCAAGAACAGTCAGAGTTGAATTATGGTTTCAAGTTTTAAGTTGAAGGAAATGCAAATATAATGTAAGTCTTAATGTTAGAGGGAATCACATCCGTTATGCATTCTGCCATTTTGATGGATCCTCTCCTAACTGAAGCATAATAATTTTAAGGAAAGCTAAAGATATACCATTGCAAATCCAACCAGTTGGTAACCTTTCTTGCGGAAGACTTAAAGGACAGAACAGAATTCAGAAAAAGTGCTTAACATTACAAAATGAACGGTTGAATGTTAAGAAAAAATCTAGTAAGTTTGGCTAATCTTTATGATTATTAAAGGTTTCAGTTTGAGACCTGACTTTCTGCTTAAGGTTGTAACTGATAAGTAATTAATACCTGAATTTCGATCAAAAATAAGTGAGTAAAGTTTAACGAAACCTTGATATACAAAAAAGTATAAATTTGAAAAAAAAATCAGCAGATATTACAGAAATTAATCTGCAGTTCTTTGAGGGCGTTATTCCTACCAAAAAAATATAGCTTACCCCAAAATGATGATAGAGGAAAGAATGAATCAAAGACAATGTTGGAGCTCAGCCCCTTTCAACGGCCACCTCAGAGTCTGTTTAAACTTGTATAATCTGAAGTTCACAACTGGAAAAAGTATGTAAGGTGCTATACATGTGGTATACGAAGGAAATGCTTCAGATTATATACTGGACATGCTTGTAAGTATATTATATGCGTGAAGTCGAAAGTAAATTATTAATGAGGCGATAAATGTACGACCCGTAAATCAATGAAGTCCAAAAGAATGTTCCAGCTCAGCCTAACATTCCATATACGCCCACTAGTAATAATGAGTCGTAAAGCTGGGCTGTTTGGATAAGTCTTTTAAGCCGCACTTTTTCACACGTACATATTTACGTTTATGTGTAAATATTTACGTTTATGTGTACACCTTTTTGTGTACACATTTTAGTTGTTGTTATTATTTGATAGCACACACACACGTCAGCATGTTGTAAGTTTTGTTGTTGTTGTTATTTGCTATTGCTTGATGATTCGTGCACATGACTCAACTGTATATATATATATATATATATATATATATATATATATATATATATATATATATATATATATATATATATATATATATATATATATATATATATATATATATAATATATTATTTATCATCTCCCATGCAGGGCTTTCACCCTGTCAGTTGGACCATCATTTTCTTCCTTCTGGCCCCGGAACTCTTGATCCTAGAGCACTCTAGAAATATATTTCTAGGCGCAATGTTGCCAATGCTAGTCCTTTCCTTGAGTCATACACTCAGGTAAGGTTTCACCCTTTCAGTGGAATTAGCATCTTCTTCCATTTGGCCTCGAAACTCGTTCTTCCAGAGCTCTCCAGAAGATCGTCTTTCTAGACGCATGAGATTCTAATGCTGGTCCAGGAGTTCTGATCTTATTTTAAATTAGTTTTAGCTTTAAATAACAATACGTTTGCGCAAGCTATGAGCCTATACAGAAAAATGTACGAAGTCGAAATCGAACTTGCGTCGATAGCCGAAATACTCCGTGTAGTCTCGATCGATCGCCCGTTTGGCGCAGCAGCCTTATCGGTAGCATTTGACTGTGGTGTTACCCACTGCACCGCCGAGGCCATAAGATACGAGGCTAGTTTTGTATTATATAAATATTGACTTGGCACAAATACTTTTTAAAAGCGTTCGAATATGTTTTATTATTATTATTATTATTATTATTATTATTATTATTATTATTATATTAATTATTATATTATATAATTATATTATTATTATTATTATTATTATTATTCCTTTATTTTTTCTTACAAACATTTTCTTTCATTTCATTTTTAGTGAATTCACGAATAGGATGACGAGCATAAAATAGTTATCCGAATGTCTTTTAATTATTATTATTATTATTATTATTATTATTATTATATATTATTATTAATTATTAGTATAATGTATATTATAATTATATTATATTATTATTATTATTATTATTATTATTATTATTATTATTATATTTTTTCCTTTTCTTTTATATGTAGTTATTAATTTTATACTTTATTTCAATGCAGTATTCCACGGTTTAACAATTAAAAAGGAAATTTTTTTGTCCCGCAATTTTTTTTGAATCCGTCTTATATTATAATATATATATATTATATAATATAATATATATATATAGATATATATAATATAATATAAATAAAGTATATCAATATATATATATATATATATTAAATAAATATAAAATATATATATATATATATATTATATGTATAATATATTATATATAATATAAATATAATATATTAAAATAAATTTTCATTGATAAGTGAGTAAATCTAATAGTTGTAAATATATAATATATAATAATTATTATGATATAATATATATACATATATAAATATATATATATATAATATAATTATAATAATATATATATTATATAATATTATTATAATATATAATATATTATATATATAGATATATATCTATATATTTGGTGCGACCTCTCATTTGCCGACCCTTTTCTAGGGGGGCAAAATAAACATGAAAAAACAAAACAAAACAGACGGAAATTAGAGCCAACACAAACCCTTGCCTAACGCAATTCAATAAGGTGGTGCCATGATTGGGCCTTAAAACGAGAAGTATTTGAAATACAGCAAGGAAAACAGCATTTTTGAAGGCAAGGAGTTCCATGAAACAGATGTGTTATTTTATGTATTTGGATAAAACTTTTTATTTTGCATATTATTTGTCATTTATGATATTTAGGTAAGGTATGATAAATTTTGTTAAATATTACTATGATAATGTAAAAAACTTGTTACGTTTGTGCTATTATTCGTTGGTCTGTATGATAATCGGACAAGGTTATGATACATTTTTGCTAATGTTACTTCTGTGTCAATGTAAGATTAACGTTATAATATGTTAGAGATAATGCAGTGACCAGTATGATAATACTGGTTGCTGAAGTGGTTGGTACCATGAATGATCGGTGTTGAAGATGTTGATCGGTGTTTAGTTGTTGTTGTACAAGTATATTTGTAGTTAAAGTGATACTATGTATGCTTTATTAATGTTGAAAACTTTGTTAGTGTTAGCATGATATTGCTTGATTAGTGTGTTGAAGATAGAGACTTGTTTTTTGTTATTGTTTAACTTAGATGAACTCCAATAATACGAGTTGAATCAATAGATCAATGGTTATGTTGTTAATGAATAGCTGTTTTATCTTGTCTGGTTGTTATGTGTTAAGTCATTTATATTCATTAGTTTAACTTACAGAGGATAACTTACTATGTTTTGTATTGTTATCCGTTAGCTATTAGTAGCTTGGTAAGATTATGCTGAACTTAGTGGAATATTACCATGTTAATTAAAATAAACATTGATATGTTAGAGATAATGCTTGAAAAGTGTGACTAGGTTACGTTTTGTACGGGCTAATGTTAGTTACTTTTACTGTTGTTAGGTCGGATCTTTGTTAATGTTACCAGTTTATCCGCTCGTAAGTTTGTTAGGTTTGTTGTTGTAACTTATATTCTTAGTTCAGGTGGGCTATGTAAAACACTGACAATTTCTACTAAAAAATATGACTTGAATCAATAGATCATGCATGAGAACATCGAATAGATCAATAGATCACGATCGGACAGGATGGTGGTTGGGATCTGCCTTGATTTACTGATTAACTGTTTAGGGTATGTAAAAGACATGACAATGTAGGTTAGAAGGATAATAAGCAATAATCTATTGATAAAAACATCCGCCTATCTAGTCACCCCAACGCCGTAAATCAACGCAGAGGGCAATTTTGATTACTGATTTACTGATTTAGCTGTTGCTGGTGTTCAAAGCTTAACTAATTTTTAGTAAAAAATATGACCTGAATGCAATAGATCAATAGACAACAGATTCAATAGATCAAGAATAGATCAATAGATCACGGATGGAGGGATTTGATTTACTGATTTACTAATGTGCTGCTTAAGGGTATGTAACTAATGAACATATGTTTTTAGTAAAAAATTACATGAATCGAAATAGATCCAATAGATCAAAGATCAGCAGAATGGGAGTGAGGGCTGTTTTGATTTACCTGATTACTGATTACTGCTTAGGTATGTATGTAAATTTACTTGGATTTACTGATTTGAGGGTATGTAAAACACACAATTTTAATAAAAAAAATAGGATTTGAAAGTCAAATAGATCATAATAGCGATCAATAGATCGAATAGACAATAGATCACGATTGGACAGATGGGTGGCTGGATGGTGCTTTTCTTTGATGTCTGATCCTGATCTGATTTAGGGTATGTAAAAAAACCGTAAATTTTTAAGTTATAAACAGAAAAGCATAAATTTTTTTAGTAAATAACAAAATAGAATTAAAAAAATAAATAAAAATAATAAATTTTTGAAAAAATTAAGTTAAACAAAAGCTCACTCGTAAAAAGCTAAACATAAAATAAAAATTTATTAAGACAGCAAACCGAACACCGTTTGCCTTCCGTCGCGCCGGATTCGTGCCTGCAGGCACGTGGCTCCGCGTTCACAGCCCCTATCGCGCCGGAACGCGCTCGCGAAGCGCGCCTGCGGGCTGGCGCGCATCGCTCACGTCATCGCACGATATCGCCGCGGCGGCGCGCACCTACGCACGGCGCCGAGGTCTGCTGCCAACTCCAGAATCGTCATGAGGGACCCTCAAATCCATCATAGTCGAGATCTACATCCTTATAAACCTATATTTTAACACCTACAAATATTATTAGTATACAAATATTTACTATCGCAGCACCGCACTGCAACAACTCAAACTCATTAGATTCAGACTCCTTTCTCTTTCTTTCTATACACTACCCAAATTTCAGCCTTCTAGCATCACTAATTTTTAGAGGGGGCAGCGTTCCCCTTACGGGGGACGCAGGGGTACGTAATCGCGTCTACGACGAGATTCCGTCATCACGCTCGAATGAACTATTTAGGGCCAATCTTCGCTCGCTCGAAGCTAAAGGCAACATGCGTAACGCGCAATATTTTGCGTCGCTCTCGGGGGCCACCCCCCTCTATATACATCCTATGCGACTTGATAAACTCGTCGGTATCGAGCTTCAACCAATACAGTAAATATTGAATTTTCAAAGAAGAAATCTAAATACTTTTTTTAGAAAACAAGTGCTATCTCAAACTGGCGTCAAAGCTACTACTCTGGTGTAATTTTACGTCCAATGCAAGACGAACCAAGCCCAAGAGAAGAATAGCTACATTTCTCTTCTCTCCAAACCGCAACCAGCTGCGAACTCTGGGCACCCCCTCGCTGTGTTTGGCTGATGCCTCTACCACGACTACCTGGCGCTTTGAGCATATATAAAACTATAAACATACAAAAAATATATAACATTACCATCTAAAATTACTAAATATATACACAAATCATTATATATAATATATATATATATATATATATATATATATATATATATTATCATAGTAATAATATATATATTATATATTAATATAATATATATATATATTAACTAACCACAGAAGCCACTATTGATCACTAACATCAACTATTCACTAACACGAATACTGAGTTAATCAAATCCCTAAGGTTAAACACAGATTAACAATGTTTATCATCACTAGACATTAATTATTAAACAGTTTTACCATCGACTTACACTGCACTTATTATCAAATTAATTAAATAACACTAGATTAATAACATATCATCTTCTTCGCTCGTCAAAAATTTAGTGTCCGAATCTGGTTCAACTTGAACAGACTCAATTCTTGCCAAAGTTCTCTGGTTTACATTTTGGTGGCGGTGTCTTCGTCGTCTAAAGAGAGGTTGATCCGGCAATTTAATTGTTTCTTCAGGATGTGCACATCCATTACTTTATACAGCATCTTTACTAAATTTACTAAAAGGTGGGTCATTAATCAGTACAACCAATGTTGAGTCGCAATCACTTTTGCCATAAAAACAGGAAGCAGCAAGTGGAGAGGCTAAAGATTACACAGTTTAATACTCTGACCAGAAATAATAAAAAATTCTAAAATATGCTTTTGATTATCAAAAAGAAGTTTATAAATATCCAAAGGATAAAATGCGATCTAAAGTTTTTAGCACCAATTCTAATATTGTTTGTCTAAAGAATAATTTTTGTTTCTGTTTTATTAATATTTTTTGGTTATTTCTCATAAACTATACAAAAAAATGTCAGAATTTACGCTTTAATATTTTAAAATATATTATAACTAATTTGGGTCTTTATTTTGATAGGCAATTTTGCTTCTTTCCTTTTCATATCTTTAGATCTTCTGAATAAGGTCTCAAAGATTTACAACTCTCTCACTGGGGTCTTCTTCTGCACCTTTATCTGTCTCTTTCGCCCCTCTGTTTGTCAATCTCATCTATTCTAGACAACAGTAGAACACTTGACCATTAAATATGGCACGAAACACGCACACGCACACATTGTTCAATACCAAACATATATATAATTATTATATAAAATATATATACTATATATATATAAATTATATAGTATAATATATATATAGTATATATATAATATATATATATATACTATTATATATATATATATATATATTAGTATATTATGTATTGTTAGTCCTCTATTTATGAGGTGTATGTTTTGTGGTAGAATATTCGTTATCATAGAAGAATAGAGGAAGTCGTGTGGAGAAATCGATTGAGCGATATTCACCTTGTGAATGTGGAATTTGTTCTTGAGGATTTCTAAGGCAAAGTTGAAAGTTTAAGAATGAGATCGTAGGAAGAAGAGGTACGTTCTCTGCATTTGTGATATGTAATCCTGTCATGTTGAGTATGAGACCATTAATTTGATGTGTGAGATGGATGTAAAATGATATAAGACGATCCGCATTAGTTTATGCCGATTGGAATTTATTACGCAATTTAGGTTTCCGCAAATTATAGATTAGTTTAAATTGAATAAGTTATATTGATAGTATATTTAGGTATTTGTGTTATTGTGAGGATAGGTTGTATATTATTTATGTAGTGTAGTATGTAGGTTGGTAGTATATTGTTTATGTGTATTATATATATTAGTTGTTGTATATTATATTTGTTATATATAATAAATTAATTATTATATATATAGTATGACTTCGATACCGGAAACAAAAGTAGACGGAATAACGGCTACGCAGGAAAAAGTACGGACCCTCACTTGCGATCTTTGTGTTAATTGAGGGTTCATCCTTGGACTCCTGTTGGGGCAACACAACCATATCCCTTCACATAACCCTGCCATTCATCTTCCTATTTATGTCAGGTTTTTCTCTCGCCTACGCCAAGTCGCCACACTCCCTTCTCCATGCAATTCCTTACGGACCAAATCCACTTTCCTTCGTGTCTCCCCCGCCGCTGGTTCCCCAGCACACTCACCACTATACACCGCATAATCAACCAACCATCATCGTAAGTTGCCACCACCAACTCTGCTTAACCAACGACTATCATCCATCCTTTCCCAATAATCTTGCGCGAATGTACTTTTATTTATCTCTCAATCCTTGTTTGCATCGCATAACCCCTAAATGCGTTCATCCTCATTTTATCAATCTTCTCACACCTAACACGCCCCCATAAAAGTCCATCTGACATGATAGGCTGTTATTTACCTATTATCCTGACCAGTGTTTGCAGGCGATACAATAACACTGACAGGTTAGTTGTTGGTTTTACGTCCGCCCCCCGTGCGACTTTACCTGAGTCCTCAACATCACCTAAGGATTTTATGTGTCACCAGCCACCTTCCTTACCATTTCAGTCAACTTTTTTCCTGATCTACACTCTGCATCATTGTCGTTTCCTTTGTCGATCCGAACATATACGCTAATAATATTTTATAGTATATAGTATATTATATAATATATATAGATATATATATATTATATATATATATTAATATAATAAATATATATAAGTAGATATATAAATAAGTATATATCTGTAATGATAATTAATATATAATTAGATAATATATAATATGTATAGATATATAGAGTATAAGGTACGATATATATATAATATAGAATATATATATAATATATATATTATATATATGACAAATAATATATAGCAATATATATATATATATATACATATATAGTATACTATATAGTATATAATATATGATATTAAAAATATAGATATATAGTAAACTAGTATATATATATGGTAGTTATACAGTATATCAAGATCCTTTGCAGCAGATGAAAGATTGGTTCAGAGTGACGATTCGTATTTGTTATGAGATATTTTCAGAAAGGTGTTTTATGGATCATATTCCCATTTTAGTCATCCTAGTGGTTAATAGAGAAAAAGGTCCCAAAAACAAACAATAGTCGAATATATGTATATAATATATATATATATATCATATAAAGTATATATAATAATATAAATAATATATATGATATATTATATATATATATATATAATATATAGATAATATATATAATATATAATATATATATATAAATAATATATATAAAATATATAATTAATATATATATATATGTATATTATAATAAATATATATATATATATATATATAATAAATTAAGATAATATAATATATAAATATTTATTTATTTATATATATATATAAGTGATGTATCGATTTCGGCCAGCAGGCGAGCGAGGTAAAAGTCAATATTTTCGGTTTGCAGGTAAGTGAACTTTCTAAATACCTGAAGATTGTTTTTTTTGCAACCTTTTTTTTGGGGGGGGGGGAAATTTGTTGGTAATTATACTTTATAAATTCAACATTTGGCAGAACCAAAGTGGACATTGGTACGTGCCACTAACTTAACTTGACTCTTGTAACAATCCTGTTCTACTATACATAGTGGTGTATATTATGAAAGGACGTCAAATAAATTAACTTTTCTAAGAAAATAATACTTTAAAGATTCAGAAAAGGTTCAAGCAAGGATATTTTATAAAATAAAGATCAAAGAATTATTGAAACAATATTACTATGTGCTCGGCCATTGAGATTCTGGAAGAGAAACCGATAAAAATTTGTTTTAGGGTAAACCTTGTTGATCAATTATGACATTTGATTGAAGAGGTGAATCACTGCAAACAAAGGACAACGAAGTCTAATCTAACCAATTCAATTTTTTCGTCTACCATGTTCGTATGCGAGTATACTAGACCAATCATGAATCAGGGACTAAGGATTAACTACCAATAAAAGACCTCTACGCTGATTCGAATTATTTTGCCTCAAGTTGGAATTCTTTATTATTAAAATTTTAAATTCAGTGTTTGAATACTTAATAGTAGCAGGTATACACAATAGACGAATTCTTTGCTGCATCATCTATTTCATGATGCAGCGTTATCTCCACAAGTTCTAGAATCTAAAAATATATGTGATTGACACTCATCTCGGTATTTAATAGAAGGTAAGTCAAAAAAATATTCGATAATACTTTTCCTATTATTATTTATACGATAGAGAAATTATAAAAATAGCAACCTTGGTTTATTAAAGTGTTGATTTTAATATACGTATATAAAATAATGGTAAACTGCATATAGTTATACCGCAAATGCAGGACTATAAGATGGGAGTTTCATTTGAGATGAAATTTCATTATATTAAAAAGCACAACCCATGAATTCATCCTTCTTAAAACAATCTGTCATAAAGACATTACAGTTAAAAGTTTGGAAAAAAAATGAGTTTTCCCCAAAAAAGAAAAAAAAACAAACATCTGCTGTAGTATTAGGCGCTGAATTTCTTTTTAAACTGCACTCAAAGGAAACATTACGTTGTATTTATAAATTAAGGGAAATACGGAAGTTATTTGAAGTAAATCTAAGTCTTCAGAATTTTTTTTTCAATCAACCTATGCAAGATTAATCATTGAACGTAAGAGAAAAATCTTTGATACGGTAATATAATATTTAATAAATAAAAATCTTACACTCGCTGTACATATTTGAACCCATTCAATTTTTTTTTTTTTAATGACATTATAAGCTTTAGCCTCTAAGAAGTCTACTTTTGCACAACGAAGAGCTACGACAGTTTAATTTTCTTGTTTTGTTTGTCATCAAGGACTGTAACTTGGCCTTTGAGAAGAAGTCAAAAATTAATTCATTCTTGTCACAATAGTTTTATTAAGATGCAATATAATTCTTTCATCTGATTTTCAATACTTATTTCCAAAATATTTTAAGAGTTCCATGGGATTCTCAGCTTTAACTTTAATATATTTAACATTTACATTTGAAGTTAGCAATTGATCGAAATATAATACACATTTAATTTTTGTGAAGCTGTGTATTTGAATTTTTTCCGTTGCATAATTATATGGAGGGACCATTTAGAGGACATTTATGAAGAAGAAGCAATTGCGTTTGCTAAAAGAAAATTTTAAACCACAGAAAGAAAAATTCACATATTTAGAAGAAATTACAATGTCAGGCCTAAATCAGTCAGATTTGAGTGGAGAAGAAGGAATAGCTCCGGAATCGTATAAGGTAGAATTAGAGGCAAAGATTTGAGAGAAGTGTTCAGCTATAGCAGAAGTAAGACAGAAGTACTGCCGTCAGAACAAACAAGAGGTAGGAAAGAAAAGAAGTAAATTAAAGTTGACATTTTTTAGATATGCCAGAAAAAGAAACCAGTAATATTGTTACGTTTTCAATAGAGAAAAAAGTTTTTAGAATCTCAAGAAACAGATTTATCACGATCCCGAGATGAAATGTGCGAAATACCTGTCTGTCTCTGCGGACGACGGTAATTTCTGACGGCAGTGTTCCTCCTGAGGTTGAAACACTAGAACAAGCAGAGTTAAACCAAGAATTCAGTTTTAAATAAAAGGAAAGTAAATTGAATATATGCCTCAATGGTATAAAAAAAAAGTTCGGCTATGAAATCTACACACTCCTAGAGACCCCTCCCAATGAAAGGGAGGATCCAATATTGGGGATTTTGGGACCCCATTTTAGCCCTTACCTAAAAATGGACATAAAATTCTTAATTTTCAGACAATTTTGATGGGGAAATAAGCAAACCGAACGTTTTTTTTGACCTCTGAAACTTCATTTTCGGGTGTTTTTCTGTGTCTATAGTCATTGTTTCGGCGTTTTCATTTTTTCAGAACCTAATTTTTTGACATTTTTTCGTATCATTTCTTGCAAAATTTTCAAAAATGATTTCATAAAAGATATGCATAGATGGGTCCATTACGCACAGAATACATATAGTAGTTTTTTGATTTTTGGAAAATTGTGCTCAGCAATGTCGTATTTCCAAACCTACTTTTATTTGTCAACTACTACCAAAATCAAAAACTAACTATTATGCATTTTGTGCGTATATTTGGACCAATCATCGTCGAAAAAAAAATTAGAAGAGAAACCAAAAATTTTAAAAACAGATTCTGAAAAAATGGCTTTATATGTTTCTACCTACTTTAATAATAAACGTTTCGAAGGTAAAAAAAACTACGGTTTTTAATCACATCAAGGGGCTAAAATGGGGTCCCAAAATCCCCAATATTGGATCCTCCCCTTATTAAACCGTAAACATTCCATGGAAGAAAAAGTGAAAAATTTGGAAGACTTCAAATTAAAGGCACGTTAAGACAGCATATTTGCATTCATCCGCTTTTGGGTGAAAATTGAGAATAGAAAATGCAAATGGGAACAAAGTAAGGTTTGCTATTGGAGCACACACACATAGTAGTTTCATTTAAAAAGTTCTAGTAAAGTTCTAGTAAAAGAGTGATTGTGTTCAAGAAAGTTTTAATTAGAATAGATACTGCGAATGTTGCTGAAATTAATGAAGGAAGAGAACTATTTACCTTTACAAATCGGAAAAGTCTTGTCGGTCCCAAAATTATCATCAGGGGCCACCAACATCCAGGTGATCATTGGGGAGGGGTGAATGAGGAACAATTTTTGGAAGCCGCCGACCTTGGCTGCTCAGTGGCTATGTCTGTCTGTGCCATTAAAAAAGGAGGAAAAAAGAGTAATTGATTGTTTAATAGTGTGCATAGTGTGTAAAAAATGAAGTACCTACTGGAGAAACATATAGACACACTCCTGTGTAGAAAGGTGTGAGAGTGAACGCTTCACACACCCGATCACTTATATGTCCAATAAGGGTAATTTCATGGTTTCGGACTGCGCAATAACCTTATATGTATACCTATATATATATATATATATATATATATATATATATATATATATATATATATATATATATATATAAATATATTGATATATATACTTCACTGCTATATATATATATATATATATATATATATATATATATATATATATATATATTATAAAAACTTTGCACGTATTTAATTTTTTTCAGGGAAGAATATGTCATTGATAAAATAGAAAGTTCTAGGCTTCAAAAACAATTGGAGTGTTGCTTCATTAAGAGAAAGTTTTGGGACGATTTTCGAACACCTCCTTGTACTTTATACGTAAGTAATAAGACCATATATCAAATATCAATCAATTCTAATCCTATTAGTGATGAAATATTTTTTCACATATTTTATGGTTACTTTATAATTCAATATGCCATGAAAATTCTTGCAAATAATGAAATCTTCATAAAAATTGTTTGCTGTCATTTATAAATATAATTGTTTATTGTTTAAATAGCACTGGGGAACAATTTGTAACTTTTTTGTTTTGTTGAGTTTGATTTTCAGCTGTTTTAGGGTTAAATATGCATGCTGATTTCAAATCTGTAGTTACTTTTCTTCTAGCACGTCAGGTTTTTTTCTCTACACCTTATGTGAATGTGACCACTCTCTGCGATATATATATATATATATATATATATATATATATATATATATATATATATATATATATATATATATATATATATATATATATATATATATATATATATATATATATATATATATATATATATATATATATATATATATATATATATATATATGAAAACCAAATATATGAATGAAAATATATATATATATATAGATGGTAGTATAATTCTTAGAAAAATACAATATATACTCACCCTTAACTTATATATATATATATATATATATATATATATATATATATATATATATATATATATATATATATATATAAATATATATATATATATATATATAACTATTTATATATATATATATAATATATATGTGTATGACCACTCTATATATATATATATATATATATATATATATATATATATATATGACGGGTGAATGACGTCATATTAGGAGACCAGCGAGAGGTGCATATTTGTCGAGACTAGTTCAGTTACGCCTGAGACACTGTAGTGGGTTGTGTGCCGCTGTGATATAGTGTAGCGCATTCTGACATTGAGTTCGAGTTCTTGTTTGCATACAAGGTTACCGTGTTTAGTTTTTATTTATATAATAACTGAAACCTTTCCTTATGTCTGCCTCTGTTAGTTCGAGTCGTAAGTGCTTAAACAACCCCGATTCATTTTGCTATATATGTGGCAGTTTTACCATTTCCCAGTCAAAGGACAAGCATCAGTACATTTGTTAGGCAAGCTTATTTTGCATATTTTAAAGTGAAATTGGTGATCAAGATAAATCATTGGCCCCACACAAAGAGTGTGCAAGCAGTGTGTCGAGAGTTTACGGTGGGCGAAGGGAAAGCATGATAAATTTCCATTTTTATACCTATGATTTGGCGACCCAGAGATCAATCAAGTGATTGTTACTTTGTATAGTAAAAACGTCAGATATATAAAGAAAAACAAATGTAAAATAGAGTGACCTAGTTTACCATCAGCTATGCGCAATGTCTCATTCAGCTGAGATCCCAGTGCAGTTTTCCAAGAATTACCCACTTTGGAAATGCAGTAATACGGGTGATGAACATCAAAGTGACTCTAACGACGATAATTTTGAAATTGAAAGGTGATTCCGTTCGTAAGGGATTTGACAAGCAGCTGAATAATTTGGCACGAGATTTGGGACTATCTAAAAAGCTTCAATTACTGTTAATAATTTCTCCGAGAAAAACTTGCTTGAAAAGGAGCTAAGGTATCCTACTTGAGATAGTGCGTTTCTGCAATACTTTCCGAAGTGATGATGGATTTGTGTATTGCCATAACGTACGTGGTTTTAATTGAAGAGTTAGAATTTAAATATATAACCCAACTGAATGGCGATTGTTCATTGATAGTTCAAACAAAGCGGAGCTTGAGGTGTGTCCTCCTCCGCAATGGAAATTTATTTTGTTCAGTCCCAATAAGCCATTCAGTTTGTTTGCGTGAAGAATACGAAGACATAAAGAGAGTCATTGAAAAGGGGCAATATCACATGCAACAATGGATCATCTGTGTTGACCTTAAATGGTCTGCTTCCTCCTGGCCAGCAACGCGGATACAAGTATTAATGTTTTTTGTGTAAGTGGGACAGCAGAGCTCGTGAGAAGCAATGGATGCAATCGAATTGGCCGCCAAGATCTGACCTGAAGCCGGGGGATCCAAACATTCTACATCAGCCCCTTGTCGACAGAAAGACATAATATTTCCACCTCTGCATATAAAACTCGGTCTCATGAAACAATTTGTTAAAGCTTTGCCAACTGAAGGAGACTATTTCAAGTATCTCATTTCGGCATTTCCTAGCCTGTCATTTGAAAAGATAAAGGACGGTGTGTTTGATAGTCCACAGATTCGGCAGCTCCTTAAAGATGAACATTTCATAGGAACAATGGCAGAACTTTAAAAGAATGCTTGGTTGGCATTTAGAAACATTTTCAAAGACTTTCTTGGAAATACCCGAGCACAGAATTACACCGAAATTGTCCAACAACTCTTGGAGAGCTTCAAAATGCTTGGTTGCAACATGAGCATCAAATTGCATTTTTTACATAGCCATCTTGCTAACTTCCCGAAAAATCTTGGTGCAGTCAGTGATGAGCAGATTGAGCGATTCCACCAAGATTTGAAGGTGATGGAGGCACGGTATCAAGGTAAATGGGATGTACATATGATGGCTGACTATTGTTGGAGCATCAAGCGAGAATGTCCACAGATTAAACACTCTAGGAAAAGCTGTAAGCGAAAATTTTTACCTTCATATTACGTTACCGATCGAAATTTAACTTTTGTATGAATAAAACTATTTTGTGAACAGTAGATTTGGTAAGTTTTTTCCTTTATCTTCCTTTATATGCACATTTTGTATGACATTTGAGACAAAAAGAGGGTATACTGTAGCTTAAAAAGTTGACGTGATAGACAAAAACTGAGGTTATTTTCGTATTCAGAAGCCAAAAGTTAGTCAAAAACAAGTCACAGATTTAAGACAACGAAATGGCTGCACCCCAGTGTAATTGAATCTTTCCAATTTGTTTACTGCTTTCTCAATAACGGACTTTCTTTGCTTTGCAGCTTTGAAATCAACCCTTCCTTATTTTAACTTTCTTTTTCTTTTACTAATATTAGTTCAATTTGATGATAATGTGGTTTGAATTGAAATATCATCAACCTATCTCTAATACTGAAATAAAAAGTTAAGATTGGTTTTGTCGAATATGTTTTCTTTAATTAATGTATTTACATGTTTTCATTCAAATCGGTGCAAATATTTTTGGACTTAAATTTTGAAGATTTGATTTGTTACAATTTTCTTAGTAGTTTAAAAGATTTTCATATTTTGAATATGAAAGCCGAAATTTGACATGTTAGAAAGAGCTGAAACTTTCAGATATTATAGATACTTACTAAATACCTATTAACTTATTTGACATTTGGTTTGAAATTCATAGGTATTATAATTTATTAATTTTGATGTTCTATATGTTCAAAAAGTTATTTTGTAGAAATGTAGCTAATTAAAGAAAAAACGAAAAAAAAGACTTTGAAAATGTGTTCTCCCATCCTCCCTATGTTAAAGGTTGAGATTTGTTTGAAGTACCCTTTGTGTACCCTTTCACTATTTAACACTTTTAAAAAAATACATTTAAACTCCATTATTTTAGATATTAACATTTTAACATTATAACATTTTAAAAGTTATTTTGACAATACTACATACACTTCACGCCCTAAAAGCGGAACACTTTAATTACTAAATTAAATTAAATTATATACACTAAATTCACTGACTATAGTACAGAAAACAATTTGCGCACTGGGTTACGTCTAGCTTGTTTCTGCTGTTCAGTAGATGAAGTGACCGTCTGTGAAGGCGAATCATCATCCAAATGAGGAACCATCTGTGAAGGTGAATCATCAGCCGATTGATAAACCATCTGGGAAGGCGAATCATCATAGGATTGAGGAACCATCTGTGGAGTCGAATGGAGTACGGCAGGCTTCAAACGACTAAATCGAAACGACACCCGTTCGTCCATTAGGAAGTTGTATCTTGTAGCATCTATCCGTCCGGTGAAGACCCTTGTAAGGGCCGGAATAAGGTGCTTCCAGACTTTTCCGAATGCGAACGACTCGAAGAAAGACATGGGAACAGGTTGAAAGTTGGACAGAAATGTATAATGAAGCACTGGAGGGATGAAGAGGTGGGAGCTGTTGAAAATGAAGTTTTTTTAATGTTTTCATTTCATGTTTTTTCTCATGAAGTCGTTGTAAGAATCTTTATTTTTCGGTGCTTGAAGAAGTTCCAAAGGGCAAAGAGGTGTTTTTCCAGCTACTACTTGAAAAGGAGAGAATCCGGGGTCATCAGGAATGCGACGAAGACTTAGCGTGATGACTGGAAGAGAGAGTAACCAGTTTTGTATCCGCGCCATGATAGCACTCGTAAACGATCGATGAAATCTTTCGATTTGGCCACTTACTGAAGGGTGGTAAGCGCTTCTCCGGAGTGTGTGAAATCCAATCAAACCTGACAGATCGGTGAATAATTCTTTTTCAAACTGTGGTCCTTTATCTGAGATTGCATAGAAAAAAATTCCAAATCTTGATATCCATTGGGTGAAGACAAATACGACAGATTTTAAAGTCGTACACTAGAGGAATTGCCTCTGTCCACTTAGTGTTTTTGTCGATGCAAGTGAGAAGATATCTGAAGACTGGAGCTGAAGTATCGGTAAAAGAGGATGGAGGCAATGATCCCACGATGTCGATATGTACTGTTTCAAATCTCTGTGACAGGATTTCCATGGGAGCAATAGGCTGTTTAGTGTGGAGTTGAATTTTGAAAATTGGCACTGTTGAGAGGAGCGAAACAAAATTCTGATGTCACGATCCATGTTAGGTTAGAAATAGCTAGTCTTTATAAGACGCAGAGAAGTCTTAACTCCAGAATGAGACATCTGACGAAAATTGTTGGAGATCTGTTCATGACAAGGTATTTTGAGAAATAGTAACGAAAAAACTGAAGAAGTATCACACCATACTTGAAGATCATCTTGTAGAGGGTAAGAATGAAGACGAGGCTGAAAAATGGTAGTTTCTTCATCTTTTGTTTGAAGACGAGCGATAGCAGGTAAATCGAAGGCATCCACTGCTACCGAGGATAGCCGGGGAAAAAGCATCTGGCACAATTTTATCTGCCCCCTTCAGGTAGTTCATTGAAGAGGTATTCTGTTAAGACAGAAAGATGGCGTTGTTGCCGATCACTTTTAGCTTGATTCCTACTGTAGAAAGCTGAAATGAGAAATTTGTGGTCAGTGCAGAAGATGACATTCATTCCTTCCAACATATGCTTGAAATGAAGAGCAGAATAGTAGGCTGCTAGAAGTTCACGGTCGATAGCTGAGTATTTGCGTTGCTGTTCTGATAGCTTTTTGCTATAGAAATCTATAAGTACTGACTGTCCCTCAACCATCTGATGAGTGGCTGCCCCAATAGAAGTCTGGCTACTATCCGTTAAAAGTTGAAGATGGCTTACATCTGGCAGAGAAAATGGAAGAGTTGTGACGTTTTGGAGTTGATTCTTGATTTCAACAAAGGCTTCTTCTTTTTCTTTTTCTTCTGTGGCCTACGGAAGAGACTTATCTTTTGGATAGTGTTTTGTTTTTTCTGATAAAGGAAAGGCGAGTTTTGCAAAACAAGGGATGAAAGGGCAGTTGTATTCAATCATTCCCAAGAATATTCTAAGATCTGCGGGATCTAGAGGAAGAAGGCGCTTGGAAATTTCGGACGTCTTTTCTGAAGGAGCAGAAATTCAATCTGAAGGAATATGATATTCAAAATAGTTGAGAGATTACTTGAAGAATTCACATTTTTCTAAGAAAATTTTGGATGAATACTCTTGAAGAAGTTTGAAAACTGTTCAGAGATGTTTTTCATGTTGTTTTGAAGATGATGAAAAACAATTTTTTTTTTTTTTTACAGAGATAAACACCATCACTCACGGACAGAGCCCTAATCAAGGAGGAGGTGTACTCATTTAACGTCCGAGCAGGACGGAGCCAAGCCCAAGAAGAGAACAGCTCACATTCTCCCACCCGACCAGTTGCGAACCTGGGACCCTCGCTTGGTTTGGCGAGTGCTCTAACACTGAGCTATCGGGAGCTTTTATATAAATAAATATGAAATATATAAAAAAAATTAAAAAAAATATATACATATATATATAAATATTACTGTCTTTAACATTAATAGTCACTATTACAATCACTATTATTATTATCACAACTATCATTATTATTATCACTATTACCATTATCGTTATCATCACTATCATTAATCCCATCATTATTACTATCATTACCATCACTACCACTATCATTATCAATACTATTATTAACATTAACTAATCATCATTATTACCATATTATCATTAACACAATCATCATCACTATATTATTATTATTATTATTATTATTATTATTATTATTATTATTATTATTATTATTATTATTATTATTATTATTATTATTATTATTATTATTATTATTATTATTATTATTATTATTATCATCATTATTATTATTATCACTATCACCATCACTATTATAATTATTATTACTATCATTATACACCCTTTTGTATGTGTACCATATAATAATGAAGATCTTCATGGGAAGTCCATTATTCTTTGAAAAGTAGGTCCTGCGTTCTTCAAACCAAATGGCACAAAAGCAAACTTAACAAAGCCGAAAGGTGTTGCTATGCCGGTCTTTTCAATGTTATCCGGTCGTATTAGAATATGGTGGTATGCCCTCTGAAGGTATATTTTGCTGAAAATTGTTGATCCATGTAGGCATTGCGAGATACTTTGTATTTGGGGAAGTGGATACACATCTCTATTAATTATAGCATAGCAGTTCCTGGGGTTTTCTTTGACACTAAATGGAGCGGAGAAGCCCAAGAAGACTTGGAAGGTATAATGATTCCATTCTTCATGAGAGTGTTGAATTCAGCTTTTGCTGCTTTGAGTTTATCTTCGGGAAGGCGACTAGGTCTTGCAAACACTGGAGGAGAATCACCAGTCTCTATGTAGTGAACAGGTCTCTCTAGATTAAACTAGATGTTAGTCAAGTCAATAGATGAAGTTAACAGTGGAAACTCCTGAATCAAAGATAGGATATTGGAGTCTTCAATGTTAGCGTTGATTTGTAATGAAGGAACCTCTTCGGAAGAGACTTAAAGAGGAGCTAGAAGAGAAGCATTTGTGTCTTGTAGAATTTTCTTCCCACAATCGATAATTAAGTTCTAATGGTGTAGAAAATCCATACCCAAGATTGGCATTGCTATATCAGTCACTATGAAGTCCAATTAAATTCTCGAAGAAGCTTCTTGATTGTTATATATGTCACTATTTCATCATGACACTTGATAAGCGAGCCATTGGCAGCGGAACATTTGCATTAGTTGCAAATAGGGATATGTTGGTTACCATCGAAGAGGATAGATTTGAAACCTAGACGCCAGTGTACAGGAAAAAGAGAGTATCTTGTGTAAAGAGAGT
>JABUQX010075449.1:0-7500 GCA_015478945.1 Trachelipus rathkii
AGAAAAAGACCACACCCATACTCCACTCGCAGCACGAGAGAGAGATATCTCCAACCTTAATTCTGAGTTGTCCACTCTGAGCACGAGTGTGTCACTACTCCTCTGGCGCAAATTTAATAGGTAAGGACTCATACCATAATTCCCTGAAAGTCCCAAAACTCTTCCGTTGAGCACGTTAGCAGTTGTTATGGCTAAGTCTTGTTGTGAGGGAGGAAATTTTTTCCATATGGGGGTGGAAACTTCATTGAATATGAGGTTTGAATTCCCATAAGGCTTCAAAAAGGAATTTGGAGCAATAAGGTCCCTAACCTTATAAACCTCTATAGGTTTAAAGGTCCTTGTAAACCTCCACATGTTTTAAGTTCATCTTCAACCCAGTTTAAAGTAGTTAGGTTGCATTAACCATATAGTTTTATAGAGACAATCCCTTAACTGTTCGTATAATTCTCTCCCCAAACTGTTCCCACCCAACTGGAATAGACTGGAATCTTGTAATGTTTGGATGTTATTGATACGCATATGTTCGGAGAACATATTTGAAGACAAAGATTCTAACCGAATATATTCCACCTTGTTTGAAATTCCTGGCATTCTAGTACAAATTGACGGTATATATATATTTGTGAAACGTTTGAATGAAAGTAAAAAGGATTCAGTGGACTGGAAGGACTCAACATGAATAGGTCTGATATTAAGGCAGGTGAAAATTAATAGATACCTTTTTTGAAGTATTCCTTATCATTAATCTTTACAACGAGATGCCCTGTAATCCACACAGTATGCTCCAAGGACGCACAAAATTAATCTAATGATAAGGAAGATTATCAATATTTTGGAATAATTCTAAAGGTATACTGTTAAATTTTTTTTCGCATACTATCACAGTCAAGGCATCTGCACGACCACAATACTTGTCACCACTGAGTGATGCAGTATCCGCGAAGGCAAGCCAAGAGCTCTGATAAATTGATCGTGGTTTGAAACAACCAAGTGTCTGACTCTTTGAATGGAAAGTTGCTTATGAATTAATCTAGAGATGATGATCCTTGCCAGAGGAAGAAATTGGATTTATCACAATCATACATTATATAAAGTGTCTTGCACTCTACCTTTGGATCGATATTAAGGGCCTTTATTCATCTAAATGAATAAGTTAAGTGATTGACTCACGACGTATGTTCTGGATTGATCATTCGCCTTTTTAGTATTGTAGGAGAAATGATTATCTCCTTAGAAAAAAGGCTGCTGCCAGTAGATCTTTCAGACAATAGAGTGTTTGTGGCTCTTCTGATCACAATCTTACATCCAGCCTTTACTCCTGCTAATGAATTTGAATATTTTGAAGATTACTTTATCAAAGCCTTGTCACACTTGAGTAATCTTTATGGTAACAAATGACTTGAGAATATCAACTTCACAGATGTGGTTTACTATTGTATAGTCGTATTTCTCATTTATGTTGAGCCTCTCAGACAAGATCATTATAAAGTTTACTAATAAGGTCTCTCCATTTGAGATTGATCTTGTTATAAAGAATCTTCAAGAAGGACCCACTTTAAGCATAATGGCAATTTTGAAGAAAAGTAGAGGTTGATACACACTCTGTATAATCAGATCTGCTTGGGTTTTTCCAGGGCAGTAATTGATGTAAGCATAAGAATGGATACATTGTAACTCTAGCTCAACTTGAATTTTTGATCTTGATAAATTTCTTTGAGCTATTATTTTACCAGAGAGAGTGCTCTAGTGTACGTCTATGGCCAGATGTTCCACTAAAGAGGAGCATTAGGACCTAGGACATTAGACTGGTATTGAACTGAACAATTTAGAAAATCTGATAATATGATTTGATAACGACGTGGTATATAAAAAGATGAAAGCTACTAAAGGGGCAAAGCCCTAGATTTGAGAGGGGCCCACCTTGAAGGTGGTGTATATATATAGAGAGAGAGCTAAGTGGGAGAGAGAAAAAACCATAACAAGATGAAGAAGCATCACAAAACACGAATAAAGAGATTGAGGGAGAAGGTGAGAAAGCACACCTTCTTAAATATAATATTTTAGTATAATTTATTTAAACTTTGAACATAGTGAAGACCAGAAACTACAACATCAGCAGGAACCGCTTTTCATCCCAAATTCGAGACCTAATTTGCCATAATTTCCTAATAATAACCGACCCCTCTTAACTTTACGGGTAAAAAGATCAATTTAAGGATCAAAACCTTGACACAAGCAGATAATCAACAATCTTTTGGTATTTGCATCAGCATTTACTGAAAATTTTGCTAGTTTTTAACTTATCTGTAAAAGCGATTCAAAAAAATCCAAGAACCGTTATCTTCCTGATCCTGATGTTGACTAATTCCTAACCGCTCTTCTTCTCATAACAGTTTCTTAATTGATCATTTATTAGAGTCCCCAACTTCTAAGATGAGAACCACACCTCATTCCCATTCTTTGCTTGCATTCATAATAACGTTTTTAATGTTGGTAGATCAATTGCCACTAATATTAAATTAGATCAAATACTAAAAAATTATTTAATAGAATCTGCGTACATGCATTCATCCTCATATGACTGAGCCAGTAGCGGCTTAATGATATAATTGAGGATGAAAGGGAGGATGTGTAACACCAAAAACACATGGTTGGTATCGATAAAGCCTTTAACACTGACCATCTACATTCCAAAAAAGCAAAGCCGATTCGCGGCTTCGATAGATTTAACTTAATCTGAAGGGAAGGCTTGTTTAATGTCCGCCAGGTCCATAACAAACTGATTTGATCTGAACCGGATAAATGTCCTTATAGGGAAGACATAAGATCTGGTACAGTATAGGCTGCCTCATTTAGAATGGTAAAGAATTAATTTTAAGAGAACAGTTAAACAGCAGGCCCGAACGCTTTGTTGATAACTTGTTCATCACAGTTTTGAATTTAAACAGCGGTTTTCTGATGAGGACACCGCAAATTATTTTTATACTACAGAGGGAGATACTATTGAACTCTTCATAATACCCATCAAGCTAATTGTTTAGCTGAAAGACAATCATCAATAAGGCTTATACTTAAATCTTATTTTCCAAATTTTCATGAACTCTATTAAGCACTGCAGAGCAATGTTATAGTTTGAGGGCAACAAGGGAAGTTTATCTTCAACCCATGGAAGATCTTATGATATTTTTCGTCTTTGAACTCTATACCACCTTTGAATTTTCAAATCGTTCAAATCATTTCAGATTTAATTATTATGCCATAACTTCTACTATACCTAGAGGAACCTCTAATTTGAACCATGTTTTTCCTAATCCTTGCTCTAACCTCTGAATTACATAGGATAATTGGCTTTTAAAGGATTAAAAATAAGAATGGTC
Source organism: Trachelipus rathkii (assembly GCA_015478945.1). Classification (NCBI taxonomy): domain Eukaryota; kingdom Metazoa; phylum Arthropoda; class Malacostraca; order Isopoda; family Trachelipodidae; genus Trachelipus; species Trachelipus rathkii. The sequence continues at coordinate 3,378 of JABUQX010075449.1, forward strand.
AGGCGTTTAAGACTGCATTCAGCCAACAGTTATGGTTAACCTGCAATTGATTTTTGATTTTGAACATATGAAGAGGTTGAACTCTGAACAACTGATGGAGGATTTGAAACTCTTATTTGATTATTGTATATATATTAGTAATATTTATTCTTTTCAATAATTGAACCATCTCTTAACTTAAAGGCAGATCCACTCATACCTTTAATCAATTCTAGTTGAGGGAAATACTCTATTAATTCATGCCTATTAGGGCATCCAAATCAAAAATGAGTTATTATAGACTCTTTATAGCCAGAAGTACACTATATTAAAAAATGTTATAATTGATCTCCACATAATTAGATTAGAGCCTGAAATACTACAAGAACTCTAATCTGTAGAACTTAATTGAAGATCCTCATCAACCAAGAGGAAGGGTGAAACAAGACTGGTCCATATATACACAAGAAAAGTCTCTTCAAACTGCGGTAGTAAATACAGTAATGGTTTTTTAATATCGTATTGAGTTGCTTTGAGGAATTCTCTACAGATATCATTGAGTTTATACAACTCTTTTAGAAAGGATACGGACTCTGCGCAACCATCAGTTCGACTAGGCATCGAGAACTGAAGCTGAAACTTTTACCTACCAAATCTCGCTTATAGTAATGATGGCACTAAAATTAAATTGTTGGTGCTTTTGACTAAACAGCTGAAGACATACATTCACGAGAGCTAGTGAGATCCTTTGCTACAAAAGAGACTGAATAGATTATCTTTGTTGTGTGTAGCGACCCACTCTAATGGATACGAGCAGACTAGATCACATCTACCAACGATCAGGAATGATATCCTCCACTAGTTTTGAAAGTTAGACGAGTACTTGAGTGGAGCGAGTGAGGAGATAAGAAATGGTAACTGTATCATTACACCTTTTAAACTTCTTACTGCATACAGGTTGAATAACATTGCAATTGTCATACACATGACCTTGGGATGAATCAACTTACATGATTTTGAATAACCTTTGATTTGGAAGTGGAAAAGAATCAATACTATGCAGAAGCTCATTACACCAACTTCATTAGTTAATGAATTTTTGAAATTCCTGCAAGGCCAGAATTGGAATCAGGCCGTTACTAGATTTTAAGGACTCATTCGTCTTTAATTTCATTATTTTTAAAATTTAAATTAGGCTTATCGATGAAGTATTACGATTTTTAAATTTTGATAAGTATTAGGAAGGGGATCTGAATTCGAAATTTATGACCATTTATTATGATTTGACGTTTAACAATATTTTTGATACTTTGTTTGACCCTATTACCATTGTTGATTTAAATCAGGGTAACTGGTATTCAACTTGCGAGTAAATTTCTTCTGACTAACCACAGTTAGCGTAATTTTGAGTGAAATCATGTGGCTAAGTACTCAACTAATCCAAGTAGCCCTCCTCAAGATATTGGAGGTTATATGACTCTCAAGTTCAATGAATTAAGTTCTGATATCATTTAAAGTAACCTAGTCGATTATATGTTGGTCAAAATAGTGTGTGAAGAATAATGAGATTTTTTTATGATATTCATCAATGAATGAATCTTTTCGCTAAAACTCTTTATCTAGAAGTTCAAGAGCTTTATTATAATCTATTATCACTAATAGAAAGATTCCGAATTAGGGAGTACGCATATCCCTTTAATTTATTTTTAGCAAATGAAGTTTATGGATTCACTTAAATTTTTTTGTAAAATCTAAGGAACTATAATTTGAAATGAAGGATTTTTATAAGCAAACTTATCAGTGTAAATCTAAGGAACTATTAAATTTTGAAATGATAAGTATAGATTCACCTAAATGAGTGATTTTTTTGAGGGGTTGAATTTTGGATCTTTAAATTTTAATTCACTTTAATTTTGATTAATCGAGCATTGGATACTGAATCTGACTGACATAACTCTTATATGAAACTACAGGAATGAGGGAGTCAACCTCATTAATCATTATAATATTTTAATATATTTGTATCCTTTTGTTTAATATCTTTTAACAAGGACTCTACTTCCTCTATGAGATCCTTTACACAAACTGCATCTTTATCTTTATTATTCATCTTGTGGGCCTATTCCTATCTGACTAAGATAAATTTCTACTTGTGCCTTGAGGGATGAAATGGCTTAAACTATAGGCTTAGATTTTTATTAACTCTATCATGAAGGGCTTGTATCTCTGGGTCAGACATTTCGCTGAAATTTGGCTAGAATTACCCAAGGACAAATGAAACCTTGAAAGAGATGCAAATAAATGAAAGATAGCCTATCACCAGGCCAAATTATTTGATTGGAATTTTGAAAAGGTCTATTAGAGCCCAAAATAAAAACAAAATTTGAAGTTGAAAGTGATCTAGCTATAATGCCCACCTTTGAAATTGAATTTTTATGAGGAAAAATGAGATATAGCCTACCACCAGGACAATTTATTTGATTTGAATTTTTGAAAGGGTTTAGAAGACCACACAACACAGCAAAAAAAAACAAATTTTTGAGGTGTGAAAATGACCTAGGCCTAGGCCAAAGTTTGAGCTTGAATTTTTAGGAATCACTGTAATGGAATGGTTAGGCAATGATGCATTGCATACCTAACTCTCATACCAAATTTTTAATTAAATACACTACGAATAACTAAACTTAGGACAAAAACAGTCAATAGGCCTATCTCGATACGGCCCAATGGTGGCTTCTACTGGTCCTTATATTTTCCCGTTCAAATAAACTTTTTAAAATGATTTTGACCTAACAATACACAATTATGTCAGAAAAACTGCTTTACGGAGATAGAGTTTTGAATTGCTACTTTTCGCAATGAATAGGTACACGAAGTTTATCACAAGAACATTGCACAAATCCGCTTCGTATGTAGAAGACCCAATTATAGATTACACAATTGACGAAAATTTAATCTAAACAGCAGATTAAATTAGTGAGCATAAAAAAAATCTTTGAAAGATATAAGTTTTAACAAAAGTGAGATGGGATTATACAGAGGATAGGATTCAAGATATATGTGAATCTACATATTCGAGCCCTTCGACGAACCACTTGAATTTGGTTTGTTTTCAAAGGAATTTTTTTGCTCTTTGAATGAGATTTTGATATATAGTCCTTAGATAACTTTGCCTTTTGTTTTAGTAATAATAGCTATCACATACTTAAAATCTTTAAGTAAGGGTAAATTTGATTGGTGAGAAGGTAAAGAGAATAGAGATAGGGTTGGATAGTCGAAATTATTTGAAAAGGAAATAAAGAAAGTTTACTCTATACCTTTTACACTTTATGAATTTTGACATTTGATTAAATTTACACAAACCACGACTTGACTAAAAAGTACCCGCCTATTGAATTGGAAGTGAGATCACCATTGTCCGCAGACCCCATTGTGATTTTTTATGAAATTTAGTGAAAATGGATACCACATGTAGAGACAAAATTATAAATTCCGCTAAAACTAATAAATAAAATACTGTATATAGCAAAAATTCAATCCTAAAAATAAAATATATTTCCCCTAAAATAAAATACTAAAATAAGCAAAATGGAAGAGATATATGTGGAACGTATATAATAGTTTTTTATACTCTCTCTCTCTCTCCTCTCTAATTTCGTGCCTTATAAATTTTTGGGGGGGTTCATTTGATTGATATAGCCTCATGGTCTCCATTAGAAAGATTTTGTAATTTTTATCTTCAGTTTTAACTTTTAACGTATTATTGGGCCTCCAGCTTTATCCATGCATATATATATATATATAATATATATAATAAATATTATATATATAATATATATATATTATATATATATATATATATATCTATATTATAGTATTATATATATATATATTAATATATAGATATATATATAAGTATATATATACGTTAATATATATTATATATATTATATATAATATATAATATTTATATATTATATATATATATTATATAATATATATATCGATATATTATATATATATATAATTAGATATATATATATAATATAAATATTATACTATATAAATATATTATATAACTATATAATATATATATGACTATATCATATATTATATATATATATATATATAATATATATTATAT
>JABUQX010075449.1:12500-40557 GCA_015478945.1 Trachelipus rathkii
AAACTCTGGCGAACCTGATAAATTAAACTAAGACTCCTTTGAAACTCATAAAATTTTCCAAATTATAAGATCACAAATGGTCTCGCACTATAACTAATATTATTTGTAAAACAAAGATAATTACTTTTGTAGCTCAATCAAAGCATAAAGCTTTACCCTATGGGAAGGTGTTTAGTATTAAGTTGGGACTAATGCAACTTGTATCAGCACTAGTCCACCAAAACTCCATTACTGTGAGAGAACAACACAAGCAATAAAAATCAGTTAAAGAACCAAGGTAATTGTTAAAACAAAATCTTTAAAATCCTTTTATTGTTGTGTTGTTAGATTATTTACAATATTTATAAAGCCTTATAATGACAATCTGTGGTTCTTTCTCAGAGGAACAGTGAACTTAATAAAACTGAAATAAGGAAATCCAATTTGGAAAAAGAATATCCAATTGAAATCTATTTGATGAGAACTGGTAAATCTATTAAACTCAGTTTTAAAATGTTGAGTGTGAAATAGTTTTGCTATATTTTATTCAAATATCTTCCTGAGAAATGGATTACATAATTTATATTATCTCCTTCTTGGTTCTTGACATTACACAATGGTGTTCTGAAGTAAAGGATCTTTAAATTTAAGAAGAAAACAAAAAAAAAAACCTTGTGATTCTTGAAATGCAATCAGCAGAAGCCCAGTCTGATTCTGTGGAAAGAGTAAATAGAGCTTCTGGCTCTAGTTGTTTGTAATAAATAATCAGTATTATTACAGGAATTCAGTTGTTATAATTAGTATTTGTCAGATGTACTATATAGGTACCTAGTTATTAATCATTTTTACAGACCCTCTTTGTGAGGATGTTGAATCTTAAAAACTTCTTCTTGATTCACTACTTCTGTTGCTAATTATATTTCACCAGTACTGAAATAGGAAAGAACAGATAATGCAAAGTTTGACTGGAGCTTACTAATTTAAATCATAATAATTAGGAGGCTAACAAGGCCCCTAACATCGACCCCTCTATATCCTTAAGTAAGAACTCATTGCAGTCAGAAAAATTCACCCTAGGGCTTCACAAGACTGCGATGGACACTCACTGTGGTATCTCATCAATGTAGGGTTCATCCCCTGAGCAAAGCCCACAACCATGCACCCTCACAAAATCCTGTCATTCACACCTATTATGCACATTTCTTCTCGCCTCTGCCAAACTCACATTCCTTTTCTTAAGACATTCCTCTTCTGACTCAATCCACTTTTTTCTTGTGTCTCCCAGCCTGTCAATTCCCATCACACTCACCACTCTACATCCACTTAATCAGCTGACTATCATCCATCCTTTCCAAATGAACAAACCATCTCAATGTACTTTTCATTTATTCTCTCATTTACATATTTCTTCACACCACATATTTTTTTGGCAGTTCTATCATGATAACGTACCTGCCCGTTCTTCATATGTGATACATAGTTTACTGGCCAAACACAACATACCTTCACTTTGTCCGGCTCCCTGCTCCTAAAACGAATTGTCTTGTGTGACTTCAAAGCTTTTCCCCAAGCTATAAATGCCCCTCAAAGGATTTAGATTTCCAGTCCAGAAATTCTTATGCAGAGATGGAAGACCAGCTGCGCATCATCCTAAATGAGGCATTCCAGCGCTGCTTCCAACAGTGGCAGAACCATTGGGAGACATGTGTGGCAGCCCACAGGGATTACTTTGAAGGAGATTAGTGTAAGTTTGCTGTATATCTGGATTTGAGTATTTTTTATGCACAAAGTTGCCTTTTGAACACCTTGTATATATATATATATATATACAGTACTGGCATATTTAATGCTCTTTTAAAATTGATTTTTATTTTTAATAAAAAGCTATGAAATTTAATTTATTTCAATTTTTTTGAATTTATTTTAATACATCAGGACAATATAAATATTTTAGTACTTGGTTTGGGCACATTTGGCACCTGCAAGTGCTTTAACGCGACTGGGCATGCCAGTAATTAAAGTTCTGCACAAATTTCGGATTTTTTCGGAATGAAACCAAACCTAAATAAGACGTTCTATGAGTTTTAATTTGGTCGTAATTGAAACATCGTGTATTTCATCTTTCAACACGGACCACAAACTCTCAATAGGGTTCATGTCAGGTGAATTTCCAGGCCATGGAAGTACCTCTACACCATTCTGTGCGAACAATCTCTTTACTGACTTCGCTGAATGACACGGGGCGGAGTTCTGTTGAAAAATCCAAGGTCTCTCGCCACCAATTCCTTGTTTGAGGTAGTAAACGGGTGTAGTACATTATATACTTATGCTGGTCCATGGTGCCTTAACAATCCATACGAACTTGGGCCGCATAACAGAAATAGACACCACACATGGATTTTTGTGAAATTTTATCCTTTTTTTTTCAGGCATCCGGGTTTAAATCACCTGATCGCCTTCCCACGCTCTGCACACGATCATGAAGCACAGCAATGGTGGATTCATCAGAGAAACAATCTGGAGCAATATACACAACATATGACAGTAGGAATAAGCTAGAAGATATGCACAGTAGTCAAACAATACAGAAATTCGTGACTTAAATCATAGCATGAGTTATAATCAGTAATAATGATATTTTAAAGTGTCATTGCAATTTTACTAATAACAAATGCTCTTTTATGAGTGATAAAAGAAAAAATAGCTATCTGATCAACTTTACCTGCTCCCATTGCTCAGAAGTCCATGGAATATGAGTCTGAGCCCAGGCATTACGTGCCGTTTCATTTCTAAAAGTTAACTCTGGCTTCTTTCTTGGAACGAAAGGCTTTTAATCCAAGCTCTAATAGCCTGCCATTGGCGGTTCTTCTAGAAATACTAACTACCCTTTGCGATGAAAATTGGAAAGCTTCCTACATGATATCTTCTATTTTCAGAGCCATTTGAAACTATTTTTCTGTATCCTCCTGGGTGTTTATTATCTTTTCTTTCCACGATTTGCCAACCCTATTTGAAGCTCAAACTGTGATCGTATTTCAAATTTCTTTTTCTAATATTAAACTGTTTGAGTTGAAACCCAAGTTTTGCTGCTATTTCTTTCTGTTTCAAGTTGCTCACTTGCAATAACACATAAATCTGTCCGACTTTCCGTGGACTCAAATCGCTAACTTTACCCTTATTAGATAAATATCGTATAAACTAATACCAAAAATAAATAAAAATAATGGTATTATTATTAAAATAATACAATAAAACACTAGTATACACTAATTATAACAAATAATGTAAAGGGTGGAAAACATCGCTAACACACACAACTCCCGTGAAAGCAGTACAGCAACTGAACGTGAAAATTTAAAAACACTGAATAATTCACCAAATCTGTCATTGTTGCCAGATACTGCCAACATCATATTTGAAGTTTGGTAAATAAAATAAGTAAATATATTTATATTATCCTGGTGTATTAATTGAGCTTCACAAAAAGTTGAAAAAATTAAATTTCATATACCTTTTTATTCAAAAATACAATTTTTTAAAAAAATCCTATAAAAATTCGAGTACTGAATCAATATATATATATATATATATATATATATATATAATATTATATATACTATATATATAATATATATATATATTATATATATATAGTATATATATATACTATTATATTTATATATTATATTATATTATTATATTCAAATCTAACTTAGTTAAGATCTAAAAAGATGAACAAATCGTCAAGAAACTTATTAATTTGAAGACTTTGTGGCAGAAAATCCAAAAAGAATTACGAATGAAGTTGATGCTCGCATAAAGGCAAAGATGGAATGAAATAATAGTATGGTAGGAATATTTAATATTTTTCAGTTTTATTTTCATAAAATATTAATATTTATTTATTGTATCCATAGCACAGGTAATTAGTTTCCATCTTAAGTTATAGTCACACATGCCTAGGGTAGGGAATTAAAAAAAAACCGTTCGTTTTTTAAAAAAAACACGTTTTTTTTTTAAATAAAGACCAGGGCAAAATTTTTGTTTTTTTTTGTTTTTTTTTAAATTACTTATTTTTCAATATATATCAAGTCTTTTTAGGGGATTTAGCATAAAGTATAGATGTAAAGTACAATGTGTTAAAAAGAGGTATACAATATATATAAGTAGAGTTTAGTGCTTAATAAAGTTTTATTAGTGCTCTAGGGCAATGGTTATAACATTTCACATGATCTGATTATATTATTATATTATTATTATTATTATTTATTATTAATTATTATTATATATATATATATATATATATATATATATATATTATATTACTATATATATTTATAATATATATAATATAATTAAATATATATATATAATATATATATATATATATCGGTAATATCATATAATACTAACGTATATATAATATATCGATAACGGTATATATATATAATAACGGTACATACTATATATATATATAATACATATATATATAATATATAATATACACATAAAATTAATTATAATAATATATCTATATATATATTTATATATATATATACTATATATATATTATATATATATATACTTATTACTAATATATATATATTATCAAATATAATATATATATATATATATGACTATATATATATTATATATACATATATACTATATATATATATATATAATATATTAATATATAATATATATATAATATATTATATATATATATATATTATATAATATATATATACTATAAATAATATAATTCGTATATAACGTATATATATATATACTATATATATATATAATATATTTATATATTAATATAATATATATATATATAATATATATAATATATATATATATATATATATCAATATATATATATATATATTATATATATATATATTATTATACTTCTTCATCTACCCTTTTCTCCCAAGACTGGTGGTAAGGCGCGTACAAGCATCAGAAAAGAAAGGCAGTAGAAGGATATGACAAAAGTCGAAAAAGAAATCCCCCCTTAACCACTCTGTTCCATTACTTAGTAAGGACTCGTCGCAGCAGAAAATCACCCTATAGCTTCCTGGATTGCGACGGACCCTCACTCTGGTTAAATAATCAGTGTAAGGGTTCATCCCTTGACCAGGTGGGACACACATAAACCCCTCACAAAACCGACCGCATTCTCCTTCATTATGCACTTTATTCTGCCTCTCCAACTCACATTTTTTTACTTATATTCTTAGACATCGATCGTTTAACTGCATCAATCCGCTTTACTTCTTCAACCTCCCCAGCTCTGTCGCTTTTCAACACAACTCGCCACTATACATCTGCTTTAAAACCGCTCGATCATGTCATCTTTCCAAAATGACCAACACCACTAACATCCTTTCAATTTATATCTCATCGTTTTACCCCTTTCTTCACACCACACAATCTCTAATGTGACGTCCATTCCTCATTCTTCTCACCACAACATGCCCCTAAGATTGTCCATCACAACACATTTGACTTTAGATCTATACTTCTTATTCCAGACCATAGTCCCACTACTATTCAATAACACAGGTAACAAACATACCGTCATGCAGAACCTAGCGGCACTAAAAGACCGTATAGTCACCTTTACATTCAAACCAACGATTTAAGTTGCACAGCCTTCCTGCATCACAACTTTCCTACTAAACTCTGCCATCATCCGTTCCCTTCTCATCCAACAGTTACCCTAAATGCTAAATATTTAAACTACAGACACTTGTTTTCCAGCTGCTCACCATCTATACATAACTTCACACTGGGACTGTCCTCACCTCAAAACCATAACCTAACTCTTATCTACGTTTACTTTTCAAACCCCTCCTTTTTATCAACACCCCCTGCAATCTCTCTACCAATCCCTTCCAAACTCTTCAGATTCGCCACACAAAACCAAATCAATCCGCATATAATAGGTGGGCACCTCCACTCATCTCCATCATATCTAAACAATAACACATTATCCTGTCCCGACCCACCTTCAAATTTATTTCATAACCCCATCTCATAATACAAATTGAATACAAAGCGAGATCATAAGACACACCTGACCTCACTCACGCTAATTAATATTAAACCAATCACTTCTGACAACATTTATTTACATCACGCTCCTATCGTCATACATCCTTAATTGATTACATTCAGAACCTACTCACCAACACTATATATCACTAACACCATATATCGACCCTATTAACCCTTTCATACCCCTGTTGCAAAATCCATAAAACCTAAATACAATTTATTCTCCTCTCATCTAATTCTCTCCTATCATTATTGCTCAATGTAAGATTCTGATCACACATCCTCTAACTGCACTACTAAACGCCCTTAGTTCTTCACCAAAGACAGTCCTTCAGTCACTCGGCGCACTCTTTCGACAAAAACACCAGCATATAATCTTCCACAAACTCAATAAACTAAATAACCCCTATATTTCTACAGTTCCCTTTATATCCCTTACCCTTATCTAAAGGTACTATTACTGCTACTCACTCAATCCCTCGAAACTATACCCTCCATAAACGCTTTATAACAACTTCCAACAAACCCAATCAATCAACATCTTGCATCCCGTTCTTGAATCATTTCCCAGTAATTTAACATCTATACTGCAAATTTTAACCAATTCTTCACCTTTCTTACTCCTACCCTAATTCTCTCTTTTGCTAATAACCTCATCACAAAAATACCTATTCCTTCTTCGTACATCAACCCCACACAGTCATTCATTCACCTCATCATTAACTGCCAATATTATACCATATTTTCAAAGTGTTCTTTTCACACTCACTCACACATTTATATCAGTAACAAAAACACCATCCCTATTCATCTATTCTAAGCAGGTTTCCCCTTAATCTAATTCTTAACCTTTCACGCTTCCTTCCAGAGAGCTTCCTATTCCCTTAGTAAGTCCCCAATCATCTCCTTCCAAACTATCATTTACCTCTTCTTTTCTCTTACGTTGAATCTTTAAGCATTCCTTTTTTCCTCTTTATATAATTCCAAAGCATCTTTCTTAATGAAACTTCCTCATTTTGCTTTAGTCAATTCAACCGCTTCTTTTTTACTTTTAACCGCTTGCTCTTCATTCCTTCCACCACACTGTTATCATTCTTACTTCCTACTTTAGCACAATCCACATATCTCTTTTGCACTGCTAACAATTGCTCCTTCATTTGCTTCCAGAATTTAATTTTTTTTTTCAACTTGTTCACATTCAAACTGATTTAACTTGCGAGCGTTCTTTTACAATACTTATCCTTATTACCTTGTTCACAAAACTTCTCACTTAATTTTACCCACTTCCTTCTGTATCACCTCCTCTCACATCCAAGTCCCCACTAACTTAATTTACATAAGAACAAGCATAAATGATCCGATATACCCATTCCTAAACCCCTCACTGATTTATAATCCAACACATACTTCAACATCCCTTCTTCACCAACACAAATCAATCATATACTTTTCACTTTCGATACCATCTCTACCGACACCAACTCTAGTATACTTATGGATACTCCTTTGTTTAAAGAAAGTATTACTTACACACATTACTCTCCCCTCACAGAAATCATACCTCCTACCATTTCTCTCCTGACAGCCCCAAACCACCCTGTTTATAGCATTCTTATTTTGAGCATATATTTATTTATATATATATCTTATATAATATATATATATATATATATATATAATATATATATTATCATTAATATATATATATTATTATACTATATATATATAATATACTATATTATAATATATATATATAATAACTACACTGTATATATAAAATCCAGTATTAATAGTCATATTTAGGCCTAAAAAGGAGGTAATTGTACCTTACTCGTATAATTATAAACCCATCTTTTATATACATAAAAGAGGTAATTTAATAAAACAAAAAAAACATTTTTGTTTTAAAAAAAAACGTGTTTTTTTTTCAAAAAAAACCAAATTAAAAACAACCGTTTTTTCACACCCCTAATAATATACGTTAACGTACAACTTATTCAATGATTAATACATGACATATTATCAAAAACTTTTTTACATGATAACCTTTATTTTAGTCTTTTTAGAAAGGAAACACTTTCAAAGATATGCACAATGGTTTTTTTAGGTTTTTACTTGTACTCATTCCACCAGTGAAGTTGGCAGCACCTGGAGATTAGACGAAGAGTAATGGAGGAAGAGTTGAAGAAGATTACGCCGAGGAAGAAGGAGAGGACTACATCGTCAGACAAGAAGAGGCAGCCTTCAATAATCTGTTATCACAGGCCTTGCGGGTGTCGCCTAAAAGATTTATTCTAATCCCCAGGGATGGGGAGTCGGAGTCGGGAGTCGAGCGTTTTCAAGGGGTAAGAGTCGGAGTCGGGAGTCGATTGCCAAAAATGGCGCCAAGAATAATAAAAATGTACATTCATTTGACTTCGAAAACAATTTTGTATAAAACTTATCGACATAACATTTGGAAAAACTTAAATGGTGATTTTTATATATACAAATGACCGAAATGAGGTTTGAAATTTGATGTAATAAATTAATTCTGTTTATTTTTTTTTGTTCACCAAATTTTTGGGTAAAAAAAATTTTTTCAATATTTTAACATTTTCTATGGTATTTTTTTTTTCCCCCTGAGTCGAATACGTTCACAATATTTTTACTTGAGAAACCAGTAGTTCATCCCCTAACGCCCAAATAAAAATTCGGGCTTAAATGATGCAAATAGAGATATTAAGCTGTTATTTTTAAAAGTCTATTAAGTGTTTTCAATTTCGGGGGAAAACCGGTCTGGGCGTCGGGGAAAACCGGTCAATATAAACTAATATTATTCATGTACCATATTTTTTTATAAGTTTTAATACATATTTTATTTTTAGTTTTTATGTATGGATAGACTAAAAGACATTTGTTTAACGTTTTCTAATACCTATCTTTCTTTTAATATAATAATAATAAAATAATAATAATAATAATAATAATAATAATAATAAATAATAAATAATAATAATAAGAAATAATAATAAATATTATTGAGGTTTTTATTAATATTATATTATTTATACTATTATAATAATAAATAATAATAATATAATAATTCATAATAATAAATAATAATAATAATAGTGTGTTGTTGAAATTTTACCGTCGGGAGTTCGTTGTTTTTAAAATCGACTCTGGGAGTCGGGAGTCGGTTGTTTTTAAAATCGACTCTGGGAGTTGGAGTCGGGAGTCGATTATTTTTCGATCCCCATCCCTGTAAATTCTTCATACATCTGCCAAAATATATATCCCTAACATATTAATAATTTTATTTTTTTAAATATTACAGTTTAATCCCTGTAGGAAATGAAGAGAAAACTCAGCGGGTTGATTCACCAACGTGAATTATTGTCTGAAAGAGATTTGAATTTGCTAAAAGCACTAAGGTATTCTCAGAATACAAGGAAACTTCTAAACTACTATAAAGTCAAATAAAAGGAATTCCAGAGAACCCATTTCCAATGGCTTTAAAAAAGGAACAGTTGGTATATCAAGCTCTCCTTCCGCTGCACCAATCGATTTCTATTTAGGTATTTATGGGAAATGTTTCTAAGTAATTTATGTTAGATTTCTTCTGTTCCTTTTAGAATAGTGGCAATAATCAAACAGTTAACTCTTTCATATTCAGATTTTGGGTCAGAAATTGGAAGTACCTGTTACTTTAAAATATCGATGCTTTCGTACATTTTTGATCTCCTTGGTACTTGATTATTTAAAACCTTATTGTAATATTTGTCAATTTTAGTCTATTTTCCTAGTTCATTTCGAAAGTTTCTTCTGACGTTACAATCAGTCTCACCTAAATTAATTACCCATTTTTAGATATTTCTGATTATTTATGATTTAATGTTCTTTATTTTATTATTTTACGATAACTTTCTTATTATTTAATCTGATAATTCTGAAAAAAGAAAACTACTGATTCACATTTAATAAAGAGAAAGTGAAATTGATACATATAATAAAGAAAAACTATATATCTAAGTATAGTATATATATATATATTATTATATATATATATAATCTATATTATATATATAATATATATATATATTATATATATATATATATATATATATATATATTATATATATATATATTATATATATATAATAATATATATATTATATATATAATATATTATATATTTATATATATATATCTTCTTCTTTTCTTCTCATCTACCTTTTTCTCCCCAAGATGGGGGTAAGGTGCGTAACAATGCATCGGAAAAGAAAACAAGTAGAAGAATAATGACAGAAGTCGAAAGAAAAGCCCAGCCTTACCCCCCCTCTGTTACATTAATTAGTAAGGCTCGTCGCAGTTCAAAAAATCAACACCTACGAGCTTCACGGAGACCGTGACGGACCCCCACTATGGGTAAATCGTCAAATGTAAGGGTTCATCCCTTGGCCAGGTGGGCCACAACCAATACCCCCTCACAAAACCAACCTTCATTCTCTCCTATTATGCACTTTATTCTCGCCTCTTTCTGCTAAAATTATTCTCTCATTCAGACTGTGCCGTACTGACTCAATCAACTTTTTTTTCGATCTCCCAGCCGGTCGGTTTCCCAACTCCCAGCACATATACATCCGCTTAACACCCGTACTATATTCAAGCCTTTCTCACATGATCAAACCTATCTCACATACTTTCATTTATTCTCTCGTTTACTCCAATCTTCACACCATACAACCACTCCTAATACGTTATCTTCATTTTATCATTCTTCTCACCTAGCACGCCCTAAAGATTATCCATCTGACCAATTGAACTTTAGATCTATACTTCTTATCCAGACCATAGAGACTCACTAACTAATACAATTAACACACAGTAACAACATATTCTTATGCAAAACCCTAGCAACACTCAAGACTTAGTCCCTTTTACATTCACCATTCACCAAGGATTTGCCAGCCACCTTCCTGCCATTCCAACTTTCCTACTACACTACACCTCTGCATCATCCGTTCTTCCCTTTATCCAAATATACCCTAAATATTTAAACTCGACACTATTCTCTCCTGCTCCCTCTACATAACTTCACCCTCGAACACTATCCTCCTCACAAACATAACTTATGCACACTTGAGATTTTGTTTAAAAGCATAAATTTACAAAACATGGCCAATCTCTCTATCAATCCTCTCAAACTCTCTACAGATTCGCCACCCAAACAAATAAAATCATCCATAATAATAATAGGTAGGGGCACGCTCCACTCATACTCCATTCTCATCATTTTTTAACACCATTTACTGCCCACCCCATCTCTTAATCTCTTTCATCAACATATCCATATACAAAATTGAATAACCAAGGACAAGGAGACATACCCTGTCTCACTCCGCTATTATACTAAACCAATCACTTTGACACCATTTATTCTTACAATATCTTCACTAAGAAATAAAACTTTTGATTCCTTTCCGAACGTTATCCACCCAAACACCATATAATCATTAACACCTGCCATAGCGCTTCTCTATTAATCCTACAAACGCCTGTTGCAAATTCCATAAAACCTAAATAAATTTCATATCTACTCTCCTCATCTTTCTTCTCAATCATTTGCTTCAATTTAAAAATTTAATGTACACATCACATCCTCTACCACTCTAAACGACCTTGTCTACACACCAAATCAATCCCTTCAGTCACGCGACGCCACTCTTTCGACCAAATACCAGAATATATCTTCCTACCAACACTCAATAAAACTAATCTCCTCTATAATTTTAAACAGTTCCCTTTACGTCAGTCCCTTACCCTATAATACCAGGGTACTATTAACCTAGCTCTCTCTCCAATCGCCCGGAACCTATACCACTCCATAAACGCTTTATTCACAACTTCCAGATCCAATCCATCACCATCTCGCCTCCATCCATTCTTGATCATTACTCCAGTAATTTCATCTATAACCTGCAGATTTACCAATTCTTTAACTTTCTCACTCTACCCATTCCTTCCTCCTTGCTAATAACCACATCCCAAAATACCTATTCCTTTTCGCACCATCAAACCCACACATTCACTATCCCCTCTTCACTCATTATTGTTGATATTATACAGATTTTCGAAGTGCTTCTTCCACTCCTTCACATCCATTTTTCATCAGTTACAAAGCACATCCCTATATCCATTATTCTGAGCAGTTCACCTTATTACTCAATTCTAACCTTTCGTCGCTTCCATTCCAGAAGAGATTCCTATTCCATTGTAAGTCCTCATTCATTCCTCCTTCCAAACTGTTCATCCAAATCCTTTTCTTTTCCTTTGCCCTATGCACTTTTAGTATCATTCTTTCTTTCCTCCTTATATAAATAATTCCCAAGCATCTTCCTTTTGAAACTTCATCATTTGCTTTTTAGTACATTTCAACCAACGTTCTTGTTTTACTTTACCGCTTTGCATCAACCTCTTCATTCCACTACTCACGTTCTCATTTGTACTTCCTACTTTAGCACACCCACACACTTATTTTACACATGCTTAACAATTGCTATCCTTCATTCTGCTTCAGAATTATTCAGCTTTTAACTTGTCACATTCAACTGATTTACTCTTAATTTTTACCCACTTCCTTCCGTATCACCTTACCTCTCCATCCAAGCCCCCACTTACCTAATCTTTACATAGAACAACATAATGATCGATAATCCCATCCTAAAACCGTCACTGATTTAACATTCAATCACATACTTCACATCTCCTTCTTTCACGAACACAAAATCATCATAACACTTTCCTTCGATACACATCTCCTATCAATACACAACTCTAGATAATGAATCTTATGATACTCCTTTGTTTAAACGAAGTATTACTTACAACACATACCTCTCTCGCCAAACGAATCATTCCACTTCCTACCTGCTCTCATTTCTCTCCCGACTCCACAGTACCAAACCACGCTGTTATACCAACCATCCCTCTTTTTGATCACTATCCAACCATCTCAGGTCTCGCAAACAACATCAAATGTCTGAAGCGTCCTACTCAATACCGCATCCAAATACCATCATCTCAGATTATCCAGAAACTCGTTACTCTCTCGTCCAACGTTTCCTTCAAGATGGCCATCACGACCTCACACTACTTCCACATACCTTGACCTTTATCAAACTTAAATTTTAACCATTACAATTCTAGGACACACACAGTCTACAATAAGCTCTCAGTACCACAGAGTCACTCATCAAAATCGCACTCCTTCTCTCCCTCTCATTCCTTTCCACACCAACACACACATCACATTTCACACCACTCACACACTCATTTTACAACCGTATTCCTTCATCTTGTTTCAGTTCACACGCGGCAAATCAAATTGCCGCTTTACTAAATACACTCCTCACCTCCATTTCTCATTCTCACTACATTTTTTCCTTGCATTCCATGTATCCCATCAACCCTCGTCTCACCACTTATAATAGCACTCATAAACATATTTGCGCGAAAATTAGAAGGCGTTTACGGGCGATCAACGACCAATCTCCAGAGGCTGCATCTAGCATCTTAGCAAGAGTAGGTGGTAGTCAGGGCAGCCAACCACCCACACTACCACGTCCTTGGGTCGCTTCTACGACAACGCAGGACATACGAGTGGGCAACTTCTTTCTCCCCCCACATAGGGATATAAGTAGTAAGGGACTGTCTGTAAAGATGTTGTCAAGAAGAGGTGGGTGTACTTTAAGTATGTGTATATATATGGAAATAAATGAGATGCAATAACTATGTGCTGGAGGATGAGTTAGTAAAGAATATGAAACGCAAAAGAGAAAAGGCGACACAAATTTAAAATGAGAGGTAAATTTTCAACACGCTTCGAGTAGGCGTGTAACTACTTCCTCTATAATATATATATATAAATATATAACTATATTTTATTTTTATATACTTAGCTATATATATATATATATATAATATATATTAATAATTATATAATATTATACTATATATATGTATATATATATTATATATATATATTATTATATACTATATATACTATATATTATATAATATATAATTATATATATATTATATAATATATATAAATATAGTATATATAATTATACTATATATATCTATATATATATATATATGAGAGTAATTAGGGGTCGCATTGGTTATCTAACTTTATTCGTTTTGGCTTTTGGGGGGGGGGGGGGTCCACGAGGCTTAAAAGGTTGAGAAACACTGTTTGGATTTTTTGTGGTGTGAAGAAAGGGGTAAATAGAAGAATAAATGAAAGTACGTTGGAATGGTTTGGTCATGTTGGAAGGATGAATGATAGCCGGTTTGGTTAGCGGATGTATAGTGTTGAGTGGTGTTTGGAAATCGACCGGCTGGGGACTGAAGGAAAAGTGGATTGAGTTCAATAAAACGGAATTCCTGGAGGAGAGAAATGTGAGTATTGCAAATGAGGGCAGAATAGGTACATAATATGGAGTGATGGCGATTTTTTGTAGAGCAGGGTAATGGTTGTGGTCAACTTGGGCCAGAGGGATGAACTCTACACTTGGCGATATGCCATATTAGGGTTCGTCGCGGCCCGTGAGCTCTAGAGGTGGATTTTCTGATGCGCGAGTTCTCACAAATAAGGAATAGAGGGAGCGGTAAGGCGGGGACTTTCTTTTCAACTTGTGTATGGTTCTTCTCTGCTTCCTTTTACCGATCCAGTCAACGCACCTTAACCACCCAGTTTTGGGGGAAAAAAAGGTAGATGATACTCTACTATTTATATTATAATATATATATTATATACTACTAATATATATATATAATATATATATATATATATATATATATATATAATATATATATACTATATATATATATATATAATATATATATTATCACTATAATAATACTAATATATATAATATATATAAATATATATATAACTTATATATATATTATAAGTATATTAATACTATATAATTTATATAATTTCTCTATATTTCTCTATTTCTCTAATTATTACATTTTCTCTATATAATTTATCTATATAATTTCTCTATATTTCTCTCATAATATTTTCATATATACTTATATATATATAATATATATATATATATACTATATATAACTATATACTATATATTATATTATATATATATAATATATATATATATACACAAAACACACACACACACTATTTCTTACTTGGTTGCCTCCACTCCCTGCCACGAGAATCGGCAATCCCGCGGTATCTCGCCACCACAACAGCTAGGCCATAGATCTTCAAGCAGGTATGGGTGGGAATGGAGTCTGAATGTCGTCTAGGTCAGGAAAGTGTAGTAAATGAATCCTGTGTCGTCATTTGTCTGTTTGGAGCACCAGTTTTGCTAAAGTATTCCACATGGCATTTAAAATTTATA
Organism: Trachelipus rathkii; assembly: GCA_015478945.1. Classification (NCBI taxonomy): domain Eukaryota; kingdom Metazoa; phylum Arthropoda; class Malacostraca; order Isopoda; family Trachelipodidae; genus Trachelipus; species Trachelipus rathkii. The sequence goes on from JABUQX010075449.1 coordinate 27,971, forward strand.
AATGAATCTGTTGGATAAACCGAAAATCAAAAGTGGAAGTGAAAAGTGTTATGGGAAAGACAGAAAAATAAACTTTTAATTTGGCTAGTTTTGTTAACAATGAAAGGAATTATTTTGTGCTATTTTAAAGGAATAAATTATTCATATTTTTAAATCTTTATTGGCATAATAATCAACGTCAAAAGATTTCAGGTGGATGAGCATGGAGTAATGGTGTGGTCGACATATTTGGAGATGGCTCTTTTCTGTGTCTAACGATATGGATCGGTTTGATAATGAGTGTGTCAGGGGGTGGAATTGAAAGCATGTTGCATATGTTAGATTATGTATTCAAATGCGCTACTCAAACTTTTTTCATTTTTGGTGCAAGAGTTGTTTTAATGTTTGGTGGTCTGTTGAGAATGATTTGCTGTAAAATTGGCATCCTATTATATCAAGATGGGCTTCTATAGGAAGAATTATTGTTTTGATTTGTAATTGGTGGATGGGTGTGGAAAGGAAGCAACCTGTTATCATTCCAAGAGCTTTGTGTTGAACGAGCTCTAGTTTTTGGATGTTGGACTGTGATATTGTGGGCAGTGTATAGTTTAAGATGGGACATAGGTATTGTCTGTATACTATTTTGAGGGACTCATGTTGGCCAAAATTTGTTGCGGTTACCGTTTTCATTGCATTCAATATGTATGTGTGGCTCTAGATGTAATGTTGTTTATGTGGGGGTGAATGTCATGTGTGTGTATCGAAAGTTAAGTCATGGATGATGTGTTGTTTGAAAGGAAAACTGTTGGAAGGGCATTTGCTTCTCTTCTGTGAGATGTGAGCAATGTAAAAGAGGATTTTTGGGGAGAGGCGGACATTGTGTTTGTTGTCAGCCATTGTTTCAATTGGTTTTTATATTGATGTATTTATATAGGGACTTTGGGCTGTGATTGTTAGGTCATTAGCATTATTAGTGATTTTTATAGAGGGGGATGTGGGTTTTGGTAGATTGTTCATAAAGAGATTAGAGTGTTTTTGGTGATATGATGGCGCCCTGGGGGACTCCATTATATAACCTTTGTCCGAGGGGTATGGCTTCCTTGTTTGACTCTAGATAGCTGTACAACCAGATAGGAAATTTGCTATTATTTTTTTGTCATGATGTTTATTTCTGTTTAGTACTTTTGTCTATTAAGAGGTGATGTGTGACTGTATCAAATGCCTTGTTTATGTCTATTGCCACTAGGAAAGTGCGGGACGGTGGAAGATTTTGTTTAAAACCTGTGAGAATGTTTTGTGTTAGATCGGTAAGTAGTGTGGTAGTAATGTGTTTTTGCCTGAAACCATTTTTGTGTATTTGAGAATGGATAAAGTGGAATATTCTATTAAAGATTAACCTTTCAAGAACTTTAGATATTGTAGCAAGTAAAGATACAGGCTCTGTATGAAGCTCGGTTGTTGGGTGCTATGTTAGGTTTTAGTATGGGGATGCGTGTTTCCAGGATGGTGGGATAGTGTTGGCTTGCTAAGCTTTGTTGAATATTTGGGTTAGTATGACTATGGCTTTAGTTCCTAGGCGTTTGACTTGGATTTTGGATATTTTGTCTGGACCTTCTGCTTGTAAGTTTTTGAGGTTTTTAAGTAGCTCTTGCGGAGTGAATGGAGGGACTTTAATCTATTGGTAGGTGTTGCAGTTTTATGGTTCATTAAAGAGTAGTGTGACATTAAAGATTTTTCATTGATATTTTGGGCTAAAGGTTGTTTTGTTTACAGGTGGCTTTGTGGGGGCTGTGTTTTTGAAGTGTGGATTTTTTTTTCTATTGTTTAGAATATTTTTTGTTGTGTTGGGTATATATAGTGTAGTGTTTGAGTGTACTGTTGCCAGTTTATATACCTACTTCCTGAAAGATGCAAAATAACTATCATTATTAAATAATAGAATAAAAAAAATTAAAAATAAATATGCTCTCCTTATCAAAACAACTTTCCTCTCAATTAATTCAATTTTCATATTTATTCTTATGAAAAATGCTCCTTATTCAATTTAATCTTATACATTTGTTAATCATAAAAGGTTTGAAAATTAATTATTATCTTTATTACAAAAGAAACACCTAATCCCAGAGACGGAAAAGGACAGCCACGATGAACAACCACCCTTCATCACAATCAAAAAGGGCAGTGTAAGAAAAACTAATGATAATGGTAAGATTATTATTATTATTATTATTATTATTATTATTATTATTATTATTATTATTATTATTATTATTATTATTATTATTATTATTATTATTGAGAAAGATGTTTAAAGTTGGTAAAGTAAAATTGTTTTCTTGTTGAATGTTGATGTTTCAACTGTGCTGGTTTGCAATTTGTTTAAATGCCAGCTGTGTGAAGATTGGATGTTGTTCGTGTTAAGGTAAAAAGTATACAGATGTTTGTGTAATTAGGTGCAAATATCTATAAGTGAAAATTTATTGAGCTAGTGAAATTAATTAAGAGAAACCTTAAAGGAATGTTAAATAGAAAGTAGTGGCATATTGATTGTTGTACTTGAAATTGGTTTAATATGTTGTGGATATAGATAATAAACTTGTAATAGTTTTAATGCAAATATCAGAGTTCTAACTAATTGACATTATTTTGCCAAGTGACCGAAGAAAAAGTGGATTGAATCAATAAAGGAATGCCTGGAGGAGAGAAATGTGTGTTTGGCTGAGGCGAGAAGAAAGGGTGCATAATAGGAGTGAATGGCGGGGCTGTCAGTGAGGGGTAATGGTTGTAGCCCACCTGGGCAAGGGATGAACCCTACTTGATGAAATACCATAGTGAGGGTTCGTCGAGGTCCCTGAAGCTCTAGGGGTAGATTTTTTTCCTGACTGCGGACAAGCTTCTCACCAATAGGTATAAACTAAAAAAGGGGCGGGTAAGGCTGGGCTTTCTCTTTCGACTTGCGTCTATTCCTTCTACTATACATTTCTGTTTAAGCCGTGCATGCCTACGTATCTAACCCCCTAAATAGTCTTGGGGAGAGAAGTGGGTGAGTATTTTATATATAATTATATATATATGATATAATATTATATATATATATATATATATATATATAATATATATATATATATATATATATATATATATATATATATATATATATATATATATATATATATATATATAATATATATATATAATATATATATTATATAATATATATATATATATATATATATATATATATATATATATATACTATATATATATATATATATATATATATTATATATATATATATATATATATATATCTATATATATATATATATATATATATATATATATATGTATATGAACGTTTCGTGGCCGTAGGAGGTTGAACTCGCCGACTCTCATGCCGAAAGAGAGGAATGCTGTGTTCAATATCCCAGTAGCAGTTGGAGTTTTTATCTTCCTGGGGGCAAGAATTAAAATTCGGCTGCTAACACGATTGTTGGGGCTGGTTTTGGATTGCCGACCTTAAAGTTCGATTTCCTGCGTTACCCTCTGAAAAGGGGATGAAGCACGTTAAAAGGAAGTTTATAATATATACTATATATATATATATAATAAATATATATATATCATATATATAATAATATATATATATAATATATATATATATATATATTATACTAGTATTATATATAATTATAATATATTTATATCATATTTATTATATACTATATATATTATACTATGATATATAATATATATATATATATATTAATATATATATATATATATTCAGCAAGCAATGATTGCATGGGCATGTGTTTAATAAATATATATTTCAATTATGCACAACTGAAGAATGTAAAATATAAACATATTGGAATAATCAACAAAAGAATATTTATAATTTTTTTCTTAAGGTGTTATCGGAATGAGATCGATTCTCATCAAAGCTCCGGAAGTGAAACCGTGGAGCTGGATTTAGAACTGGAGCTTCTGAGCAAAAAAAAAAAAAAAAAAAAAAAATTTAGGGAGAAAAAAAAAGGAGGGTTTTGAATTTTAATAAAAAAAAAATAGGAGGGAAAAAATTTTAAATTGGTGGAGCCAGACATTTTAAATTGATGGAGCCAGAGTCTTTACTAAAAAATTTTGGCACTGTGCAGTTCTGTTTCTCATTATGAGAGATAGATTGTGGTACTTCTTGGATTTCATTATTTAAATGTGTCATATTTAGAGGTATATTTGTCAAATTTTAAAATGATATTTAGTGATAGAAAGCAAAAATAGTTTCCGGTATGTTCTTGATGGTTGAATAAAATTAATATTTATTGTAGGAAATATGAATAACCCAAGACTTAAATTTATCATGTTCTTCCACCTTTTTATTTTTCTAAACAAACGTTTCTCCTTTTTAAAAAAAATTAATATTTTAATAAATTTTCTTTCTTAGAAAATCTTAACAATCCTAGTCCAAAAGTAAAGAGAACTCCTCAAAGGAAATCGCATACAGAAGTAAAAGTTGCTCCATTTTCTTCTATTACATCCACTCCAGTGAGCGAAGCAGCTTGTTCCTCATCTTCAAGAATCTTTAAAGATATCACTTCACATTACAGTTCTGAGTCAGGTAATTTTCACTTTTGGAATTAGTATAAATTTCTTACCCCCTGTGGTAACATTTTTATATTATTTTTGAACGTTGTTTACAATTCTTTACGACCTATTATAGTCCAAAAAGTATATAACCTCAATAACAGACCAGTAAATAAACTGCATGTTGATGTTTACTTCCATTTTTAATGTCATCTCAGATGGGAAAAGTCAGATACCTACGTGAAAGCCAGCAAAGGAGGAGAAATCAAATTGTCCAAAATTAAAAGCCGACATGCCCTTAATACTGTGTAAGTCAAACGATGTTTAAAAAATAGAATGAAAATAAATGTGTTCTGGTTATGTCTGGCGTTAGAGATCTAAACAGAGACGGAATGAAGCTGTGTGGAAAGACTAAGTCTCACATGTTGAAACTAAGAGTGTCAGTGAGAATGGTTGAATTGCTTAGATGAGAAGCAATAGACATCCTTGCAGGAAGAGCTGAATGAGTGGAATCACCCTAGATATTTGGTGCATACTCCATACATACATTGGCTGTGGTAAACATTGAAATTTCTCATAATTATTATTTCAGAGAAAGAAGAAGAGAAAATGTTATCTGTTTTCAAATATTAGATAAATGATGATATGTATCGAAGTAAAAAGTAGTTTTGATTTTGTGTTGATGAAGAAGGAGATTTTGAATTATATGATGAACGTTAAATCAGTGAAGGGGGTTGGGGATATCAGATCGTTATGTTGTTTCATGTAAAAGGATTATAGTTAGTGATGATGGAGAGGAAAGAAATAAGAAAGGAAGTGGCGAGAAGTTAAGTGAACAAGGCTATAAGGAAAACTATGTGAAAGCACTTGCAGTTGAATGTGAACAAGATGAAGCAACATCTGGACGCAAATGAAGAAAGCTTTTGTTAGCAGTGGAAGAAAAGTATATGGATGTGCTAAAGTATTAATTAAGAATGTCAGTAGTGAGTGGTGGAAAGAAGAGGTGATGCAAGCGGTTAAAAGTAAAAAGGTGGCATGATTGAATGTGGCTAGAGGCGTGATGGGTCTTGAAAGAAAGGTGTATGAAAATATATAAAGGGGAGAAAAGAAAGACTAAAAGTATGCTTAACGTAGTTGGAAACAAAAGAAGAGATAAATGAACAGTTTGGAGGAAAGATGAATGGAGGACTTACAAGGGAATAAGAAGCTCTTCTGGTAGGAAGTATGAAAGGTTAAGATAGAGAGTAATGGGAATGTTCGTAGAAATATGAACAGAGATGGTACTTTCGTGACTGATGAAATGGATGTGAAGAGAGTGAGGAGGGAATACTACGAAAATCTGCATAACATTGGCAGTAATGAAGACGTGCTAGTGAATGTGTGTGTGGGTTTGATGGTGTATGAAGAAAAAGGTATTTTGGGAAGGAGGTTGAAGAATGGTAAATCAACAGGTTTAGATGGAATTAATGGTGAGATGATCAAGAATGGAGACGAGATTGTGATTGACTGGATATGAAGGATTGGAGAAGAGCAATAATAATACCCTTATATAGGGTGAGAAATAAGGGGACCTGTTGGAACTATAGGGGAATTAGTTTACTGAGTGTTGTAAGGAAAATATATGCTGATACGGTGGTTCAAGAATGCGTCCAGTGACTGAGGGACTGATTGTTAAAGAATAATGTCCAATTAGAAGTGGTAGAGGATGTATAGATCAAATTTTCACATTGAAACAAATGAGAGAAAAAAAGAATAAATTGTATTTAAGTTTTATGAATTTGCAACAGGCATATTGCAAGATTAATAGATAATCCCTGTTGCAGGTCTCAGTGATGTATGGTGTTGGTGCTAGGCTTCTGAATGGAATCTAAAGTATGTATGTCGATATGCGAGTGAAAGAATAAATGGAGTGGAAAGTGAATGGTTTAATATTAATAGTGGAGTGTGGCAGGGATGTGTTATGCCTCCATGGCTATTTAATTTTTATATGAATGGGTTGATGAAAGAGTCAAAGGTACTGATGGTAGGGGAGGGTGTTAGACTGATGGTGAATGGAACCTAGTGTAGGGTGCCCTACTTATTGTACACTAATGATTTGATTTTGTGTGACACATCTGGAGAAAGTTTTAGAGGATTGGTAGAGGGGTTTGGCAGAGTGTATAAAAAGAGGGGTCTGATAGCAAATATATGTACATAAAAGTGAGATGACGGCAGTGGGTGGGTGAGGAGAGTCCCCTGTGTAAAAGCATGTTGAATGATGAACAGTTGGAACAAGTATTTAAGTTTAAATATTTAGGCTATATGTTGGATGAAAAGGGAACGGATGATGCAGAGTGTAGTAGATAAGTTGCGAATGGTAGGAAGGTGGCTGGTGCAATTAAATTCTTGGTGAAGGCTCTAGGGTTCTGCATGAGGTTATGTTGTTACCAGTGTTAATGTATAGTAGTGAAACTATGGTGTGGAATAAGAGGCATATAAGTTCTAAGGTGCAATTTGTTAAATGGATAATTTTATGGGCCTGTTAGGTGTGAAAAGAATCGATAAAATGAGAAATGAAACCATGTTACGGATTTGTGTGGTGTGAAGAAGGCGTAAATGAGAGAAAAGTAAGAGAAGATAGTATTAAGTTGGTTTGGTGATATTGAAAGGATGGATGATAGCCGGTTGGTTAAGCTGATGTACAGTGGTGAGTGTGCTGGGAATGGACCGGCTGGGTGACCGAAGAAAACGTGGTTTGAGTCAGTAAAGGAATGGCTGAAGGAAAGGAATGCGAGTTTGGCCGAGGCGGAAAGAAAGATGCATAATATGAATGAATGGTTGGGTTTTGTGAAGAGATATGATTGTGGACCTTCCCCAGGGGATGAACCTTACAATGACGAGATACCATATTGGTGAGGGGGGGGGCCCATCGCGGTGTATGCGAGCCCTAAGGGTGGTTTTTGGCTGCGACACCCGACTCGCGCTTAAGCGTTATGAGGGGGGAAGGTGTTGTGCCGTGCTTTTTCGTGCATTTCTTCTACTACTCTATTTCTGCGCATATTACGCATCACTTATTCCCATCTGGTGGGAAGTGAGGGTGGATAAGGAAAGATGAATGAATGAATAGGTAATTGAAAGATTTTACATATGATTAAAAACATAATTCAAAAAAGAAAAAGAAATTAAGGTTATAAAGTTCAAATTACATAATTTAACTGACAGCCATAAGTAATGTTTTTAAAATGTCTCTACTGGCTCCATTATACAGCTTAGTTTGTTTCAATTTTAGTTTTAACCATATATTAATTTCTTTAGCAAATCTTTAAAAAGTAGTTATAAAAACCCTAAACAATTTTTTCCTATTCTGGGTCTTTAAATGCCTGGAAGAATTCCTGCTTTTATAAAAGAGGGTTGTCTTTAAATGTGTTACTTCAACTCCTGTGGAGAGTTTGCCTTGAAATCCCCTTTTAAATGAGCCAACCAGTGAAAGTTAAAATTTCATCCCTTAAAATTTCTTCAACATATTCCTATTCCTTTGAGTTTACAAAAAGTTAAAACCGGTCAAAGTTTATTCCTCATTCAATGTATTTATATTTCTTGAAGAATCGTAAGAGCTTCATGATTTTTTTTGTCTTCTAACTTGGCATCCATCTGCAAAAATGTTTTTGTTGTAATTTATTTTCTAAATATTATTTAGTATTTTTCTTATTACTATTGTATTTATGAATTATGTTTATTAAAATAGTACCTATTATAATTATTATTATTATTATATTATTATTATATTATTATATCTATTATAATGCTGTGCAAATTCTAATTGATAATTCGAATTAGGTGTTCTGCTGAATCATATGCAAAACAGTGGCAATTTGATCATACACATCCAACCACTTCTAAATGCACCTTGTTTTTCTCCAGTTTAGTCTCTTTAGCTGTCCTGGACGCACCGTCTTTAAGCCAAAAGCCAGCATATTCTCCCTACAACACTCGGTAAAACTAATTTCCCTGTAGTTCTACAGTTCTCCTTATCTTCCTTACCCTAATATAATGGTACTATACGCTCTCCTCCATCCTTCGGAACCATACAATCACAACGACTTTGTTACAACAATTTTCTATTCAGCTCAGTCACAATCTCCCTACCATTTTAATCATTTAAAAACCAGTATCCGTCAGATACCGTTGCCGATTAACGGCCATTCATACACCTTTCTTCACTCTAACCTATTACTTTCATCCCCAAAATAACGCTATTTCTTCTTTCTTATATCGTCAAACCCACACACATTCACTATCACCTCTTCATTACTGCCAAATGTTATGCAGAAGATTTTTAAGGTGTTCCCTCCACACTCTCTCACATCCAATTTCATCAGCCACAAAAGTACCATTCCTATTCATTATTATTGCTTTAATTATTATTAATTATTATTATTATTATTATTATTATTATTATTATTATTATTATTATTATTATTATTATATACTAGCTATTATTATTATTATTATTATATTATTATTATTAATTATTATTATTATTTTATTATTATTATTTTTATTAATTATTTAATTACTTATTATTATTATTATTGATGTGTTTTTTAAAGATCTTGACAAATTCTCGCAAGCGAAAAGTGTTCTGACCAAAACTCAAAGATCTTTAAAATTCTGCTCTAGTAACTGTAAGTTCTTTGCAGTGGACTTATAAATTTCAGTCTTTAGTTTTACATTTCGGCTGGCACTTAATCTGTAACGGTTACCTGAATGTAAAACAAACGGTAATAATAGTTTAGGCCCATTTAGTTAATACTTTTATAAACCCATCTTTCTTAACTCAAAATAAATTTGTACCAAAATTAATTTCGTCACCATTGGTTTATTAATTATCTTTAACTTGAATTAATTTTAAATAAAGTAGTTAAATATTTAATTTTTTTCTTTAATTTTTGTGGTAGGTTCCAATAATTTTTTTTAATAACTTTTCCGATTAAAAGTTTTATCTTTTTTTTTTTTTTTTTCACCTATAGAGCTGTAGATGATGAATGATATAAATATCTACTTCATTAAAATTTGTTTTATATATTTACCATGGGGAACAACATCTAGCATCCTATGCCGGTCCTGGGGGCTGGGGTTCGAAAACATCACCAGAAATTAATGGCATGCATGAGCATTCTTAGGGTATAAATAGTTTTAGGGCGGGAGACCCAAACCCAAACTACCACTGCCTATTAGCGTTTCACGACAGAAGAACGTACATTGGGAAATTTTCATTCTTTCTGTTTGGTTAATATTAATTTTGCATTCCAAATTTGTTGATGAGTTAAGAAATGTCTTGCAGCAGTGAGATGCAAACTAGATTTTCGTCTAACACTCTATTAATTATTATTATTGCAACTACTAAGTACTACTACTACTACTACTACTACAACTACTAATTAAATCTTTATTTTTTTTTTTATCAGAAACCCGAATTTGACTCTGAAGAAAATAATACCAAGAATGTTAAGTTCCTTTAAAACGTTTACGAAGGCTAAAAAGAAATGTGACTTTGCAGATAATGAAAATGCTAAAGTAAGCACGTCCAAATTATTTTTTATAATATTCATATATTTAAAACGAGTGAAATGTGGGTACTTAAATATTTTTTTTCTTTTGAGATATTTCTGGTAAAATGAGGCAAGCCTTGATTAGCCATGTTTTTTATTTTTCATATTGTTATTGTTGGTTTAGTAAAAATTGTTGTAAAAATAAATTATTTAAAAAAAAAAAAAAATTCCCCCTTGTATTTTAAAATTATTGAAAAAGTATATGTATTTTATTATTATTATTATCATTATTATTATTATTATTATTATTATTATTATTATTATTATTATTATTATTATTATTATTATAGTATAAATATAAGTAAAATTATAATACTTCAATCCCATTTTATAATTTTCAGACCATCTTGTGATCTTTTCTGTTTTCCTTGTACCTTTCCTTGTACCTTGTAAATTTCCCGCCAAAAAGTATAACAAATATAATATGATTTTGAATATAACAAAAGTTTATTTTTATAATCACAAATACTTTTAATATTTTCTCCTTGTACTAAATTTTGAATTAAAATGCCTAATATTTTTTTTTATGCTTGTTTTACTTTTGGCGGGAAATTTTTCCTCCCTCCTCTCATCCGCCCCGCGAAAGGTACACACTGCACACATACACAAGAGGTCCGAAAATTGTAACATTCGATTGCAGTACTATAATTTTAATTATTTTTATACTATGAAATAACACTAATATTTCCTGATTATTTTCACGTACAGAGTGGTGTGAAACCCGATTTAAACTCTTCCCCAAACGAAGAAGGACACGAAGATAATAATAATACCCCTTTGTTACTTCTTTCAGAAGCATTTAATGAGAACAATCAAAATAGCGTAAGTAATAATAATAATTAATGAATATAATAATAATAATAATAATAATAATAATAATAATAATAATAATAATAATAGTGTTTTATTTTTAAATTAAAATAACATGAAAATTTTCATTGTATAGAAAAATTAACCCTTAGTTAATTTTTCTATACATTTTTTTCACTATTTAGCGAATATTTATTGCAACTTATAGAAGAACAGAAGCTCTTAGAACAGAAAATAGAACAAGAGAAACAAGATAGGCAGCTTGCTTTACAACTCCAAAAAACCTTCAAGCAGGTAATATATTATGATATATATATATATATATATATATATATATATATATATATATTATATATATATATAATATAATATATATATATATATATATATATATATATATATATATATATATATATATATAGTAATATTATATAGTATGTAAATACAAGAAAATATATATATTATATATATATATAACTTATTATTATTATTACTTATTATTATTATTATTAAATTAATTATTATTATTATTAATTATTATTAATTATTAGATTCTTTATTATTATTATTAATTATTATTATTATTAATTATATTATTATTATTAATTATTATTATATTATTATTATTTATTAATTATTATTATTATTATTTTTATTATTACTTAATTATTATTATTATTATTATTTATTATTATGTATTATTATTAATTTATTACTTATATTATTATTTATTATTATTATTATTATTATTATTATTATATCTTCTCTTTATCTTACCTTTTTCTCCCCCAGACTGGGGTAAGGTGGCGTACATGCATCGAAAAGAAAAGCAGTAGAAGAACATATGAAAATGAGTCGAAAGCAAAGCCCAGCCTTACCGCCACCCTCTGTCCATTAATTGTAAAAACTCGTCCGCAGTCAAGAAAACCACCCTCAGAGCTTCACGGGACCGCGACGGACCCCCACTATGGATTATTATTATTATTATTATTAATTATTTATTATTATTATTATTATTATTTTATTATTATTATTATTATTATTATTATTCTTTTCTTTTCCCCAGATTTGGGGTGAGGTGCTTCGCACACACCGGAAACAGAAAAGTAATAGAAGAACATGACACAAGTAGAAAAGAAAGCCTTTTTACCGTCCCCTTTAAATACCCTTATGTGAGAAGTCCTCGCAGTTAGAAAAATCCACCCTAGGGTTTCACTGGACTGCTGCGGACCATCACTGGCATCTCGTCAATGTGGGGTTCATCCCCTGAGCCAGCCCACAATCATACCCCTCACAAAACCTCGAGATTCACTTTATTATGCACCTTTATTCTCAGCCTCTCCCAAACTCACATTTCCTCTCCTTCAGGCATTCCTTTACTGACTCAATCCACTTTATCTTTGGTCTCCCAGCTGGTCGATTCCCAGCACAGTCACCATTATACACCCAGTTAACCAACCTATTATCATCCATCCTTTCCATATAACCAAACCATATCAATGTGCTCTCGTTTATTCTCTCATTTACGCATTTCTTCACACCGCACAACTCCCTAACCATTTCCCCTTCATTTTTTTTCAATTCTCTACGTAAAACTAACACGACATGGAGGGCCCCTAAGATT
>JABUQX010075450.1:0-15000 GCA_015478945.1 Trachelipus rathkii
TTGAGTCACTCATAGAAGCATGAGAATGAGTAAACGCAACCACTATGAATGGGAGTCTATAACGATTGAAGAAAGATAACGATGAACGTAAAAATGAGTAGCTGCCTTAGAGTAGAAGTGACAAGAAAGTACAACTCAGGATTTTATCTTTAGCAAGACACTAGATTTCCACGAGCAAGTAAAACATACGAGCTCTATAGTAGTCAGTAATTAGATAGTCGCCGTGAAGAGCATTATCCGATGAGATAAGATGATGAGAACAAGCTTGAGAAGAAGTGAGAAACAGTGAATAAGATAAGTAGGAATGTGTAAGGATATGAGAAAGTAAGATAAAAGACAGTGGTATGGAGCTTATGTGGGGTGGCGGGGGTGGGTGGAAGAAGTAGAAAGTTGCAGCAACTAAATTCTGTTGCAGAAGCATTGATGTGCTGAGGAGCTGCGGTACTGCTTTTTCAGCATACACGCTCAAAGAAAGTGCTGGATTCTGAAGTAGAGAGGAGCTAGAGTTTTGTCTTGGGCATTAACATATAGGCATTTAATTTATGATAGAAAAAGAATGCCTAATATGTAGCCTGCTCATCTATTATCTGAGCTGAGGAAGGAAGTAACTTCCAAAGCAACGAAAATAGCATATGTATTAACCAATCAAGTTTAATGAAAGGACCGCAATTGCCAAGTGCGTATCTTTTCAACATATACGTTCAATATTTTACCTCCTGGGAAGGGGCTAATTACGCTAGCGATATAGTAATATCCTTTAAGTGCGCCTCATGTGATAGAGGAGGTTATTGATACGATACGCACCTTAATAAGTATGTAATGATGGTGATAGTCGCGAATGCGTCAGAACATACACGTAGTAACCGTGAACCAGGTAATTGGGTATGAAATAATTCTTTTAGATATATCCTTCTAGATATTCTGTTTTATATGTTCTATATCGTTTCTTCACTTCATATAGATACCAGGGAGAGATAAGAACTCTATAATTTCTGACAAGCTCATAATACTGAAAAGCTTTTCTAATTTTCTAGAGTCATCTAACTTGATTAAAAAAAGATTTCTAGCAAGGATGAGATTCGTTGTTACTAGATTATGGTAAACAGTCATGAAGAGGTGGATAAGAATGTGATCATACGTCTATAGCCCATGAGTATCATTAGAATACAGTGCAAGATTCAGCTAGAAATCTATATATACAATAATATTTATAAATTATAAAAAATATAAAATTTTTTTTTTTTTTATTTATTGACTTAAAAAAAAGATGAATTTTATTTTTTTTTTTTTTTTGTATAGTTTATGCCATAAATGAGTATATTATAATATAATGAGGTATTTTTTTTTTTTTTGATAGAAAGAAATAAATAAAAAAAATTTATATAGATATAATATAAATTTAATAATATACAAATTTTTTTTTTTTTTTTTTTTTTTATATTTTTTTATTTCTTTTTTTAGAGTGCGTGTGTATGTATTACTATGGTTGTGGTTGTGGTATAATCTTTAATATGGGAATTTTGAGAATTGGAAGACAAAAATGTCTCATAACATTACTGAGTACCAATCGTAAGTACAGAAAAATAGTAATCACTTATTTATATTATACAGTATTATTATGATAATATTAATTTATATAAATAATTAATAATAAAATAATAATAATATATAAATAATAAATAATATATATATATAATTAATAATAAAATAATAATATAATTAATATAAAAATTAATAATTAAATATATTAATTAATTAATTATATTGTAATATTAAATAATAAATAATAATTAATAATAAATAAATATAAGAATAAAATTCATTTATTATTAATATAAATAATAATAATCAAGTTGAATTATAGGCAAAAAATTGACATATATATTAATTATATATATATAAATAATAATATTTTGTACCTGATTTGCTCCAAAAAAATTATCAGGGATGCCATTTTGATAAGAAAGATGGCTGGCACGTGAATTCGGAATATGTAATTACCTAAAACAATTTCATTTTCAACTCCATGTTGGGTTAACACTCACAGTTATTGGCGGATGAATGTTAAGGTATATATGTAATTAAAAATTATCTTTACTTGTAAAAATAAGTTCTATATTCATGACTCCAATAAGATGAATAAGATTTCACTCTCTAAATATAACTAAATAACAATTAAACAAATAATAACATAATTAATAAATATATATAAGTTAAAAATATAATAGATAATATAAAAGTAATAGTAGATATTTATTGAGAATGTATTATAAATAACACAAATAGCCCATTTATTGACGGCTTGAATATATAAGACCTAGATACTTTGAGAAATGCGAGTACCGTTTGGTTAAATAGGTACCTTATCAATATTATGGGAAATTATTTATTCACTTATAAGTATTACTAAAATAATAAAAATCTTCGATAGGGGGTTTTAGTATAAATTATAAGAGAATACCCGAGACTTATGACAATAATCGAAATATTCTAAATCAGTACTAATACTAAAAAAGAAATTAGAGACTTATAAAGATACAATAAATTAAAGAAGGCATTTATAAGAGTTTAAATAATTATACATAATCTATGAGTGAGAATAATTGTCCTCTATTATGATATGTAAGAAAAATATAACGACATATATAAATAATATAGAATTAAGCAATACATAAACATTTTATACAACTGTATGGTAATTACAACCTTCACGAGCACCTTTAGGATAATTATTAAAAAGAATCATATTTAGTTAAAATAACTAGAAATAATATTAGTTGCATAGCATGATAGAGACAGCTACTTTGAATAGTATAGTTCTAAAAATGGAAAAGCCGTAACAAATAAGTATTAAGACACCCGATTTATTTGCAAAATTGATGTTAGCACAGATAATAACAAATAACTATTTATTATTATGTTTTAATACACTGAGCACTAACATTCATATATATATTGTTTTTCAATAATACATTATTACGTAAATTAGCATATATACATGAGTATGTATATATATATGATTAAAAATTATGATTATTAATATATAGACTTCAAATATATATATTATAATTATAATTTATATATATTATATATATAATTATAATTTATATATATTATATATATATATATAATATATTAATATATATATATAATAATATATAAATATATATAATATATATAATATAATTATATATATATATTAATATATATATATTATATATATATATATATATATATATATTTATGTTATTATATATTAATATATATTATATGTTATAATATAAATTAATATATTATATAATATGATATATATTATATATATAGTATATAAGTATTAATATTAATATATTATAATAATAATATATATAATATATAATAATTTTATAATATTATGATATATATATATTAAATATATAAAGTAATTATATAATATATATATTAATATATTAATATATTATATATAATAGTATTATATATATAAATATATATATATATAATAGTTAGATATACTTATATATATATAATATATATTAATATTATTATGATATATATATATATATTATATATGTATTATATAATATATATATATATATATGATATATTATAGAATATCACTATATATATATATATTATTATATATATATCAGGGTTGGGGATTTTTTTGTTTTTTAGAAAAAAATCATTTTTTGATTTTTTTGATTTTATGATTTTTTGAATTTTTTTTGTTTTTTGATTTTTTCAGATTCGTGACGTCCCGCAAACTGAAATATATATTATATATATATAGTAGTATATATATATATATATGTTTATAATTATATAAATATATCGTAATAGTTTTTTATAGTGTGGAGTTAGGTAGGTATTATATTATAATATATATATATTATATATATATATATATATAGTATATTAATATATATTTATATATAATATTATATATATAAGAAAGAAGACATAAAAATAGAACGCAGAATCCAATCTAGAGTGTCCATTCAACCATAAAAAATTAAGAATAATTTATAATAATTATGTAATTAATGAATAGTAATTATAATTAAAAAGCGGCATGGGCCTACCTAACTGTCCCAGTAACCAACAATAATTAAATAATTAAGAATAGGAATAGATTAAAAAGCCGCATTGGCCCCTCTAGAATGTCCCAGTCAATCCATTAATAATTAATAATATAAAGAATAATAAGCTCAGAAGCCGCAGGGCCTTCTAAGACTGTCCCAGTGCAACCGCTATAAAATTAGTATTAATGTGAATGAATATGAGTTAGATTAAGAAGTTCTGCAATGAACCCCCTATGAATATCCCAGTTAACCATAAGTATATAAGAACATGGATACCTTAAAGAAGCCGCGTGGTAATTTAGACTGTCCCAGTCAATCAATAAAATTAATAATTTAGAAGCCGCATTGACCACTCTATAATGTCCCAGTCAAATGCCGCATAAGATAAATAATAAATAAGAATAATACTTAAGAAGACATATGGGCCTATCTAGACTGTCCCAGTCAACCATAATAAATTTAATAATTAAGGATAATAATTAAGAAGCTGCATTGGCATTCTAGAATGTCCCTGTCAACTCATAATAAATAAGAATAATACTTAAGAAGCAGCATGTCCTTTTTAGAACTTCCCAGTCACAATAAAAATATTAATAGGAACCGCATTGCCCCTCTAGAATGTCCCCCAGTCAAACCCATAATAAATATAAATAAAAAATAATAATCATAATAGAAGAAGTAGCATGGGCCTATCTAGACTGTCCCATCAACCAATAATAATTAGTAAATTAAAAAATAATTAATTAAGAAAGCCACATTACATAACCCTCTAAAATGTCCCAGTCAACTCAAAATTAATAACAATAATACTTTAAGAAGCCGCATGGTCCTTTTTCGACTGTCCCATAAACCTATAAAGAATTAATAAATTGAGAAGCCGCATTGTCCCTCTAGAATGTCCCAGTAACCCATAAATAATTAGAATTAAAATAAAATTTTAAATAATAATTAATGTAAATTAATGAATGTATTTATAATTAAGAAAGCCACATGGGCCTACTAGACTGTCCCAATCAACCAACAAAATTAATAAATAAGGAAAATAATTCAGAAGCCCCATGGGCCTATCTAGACTGCCAGTCAACCCATAATTAATAATTAAGAATAAATTATTCCTAATTATTATTATTAGGGTTGACTGGGACAGTCCAAGATAGGCCCATGCGGCTTGCTGAATTATTATTCTTATTTATTAATTATTATGGATTGACTGGGAAATTCTAGGGGCCAATGCGATTTTTAATTATTATTCTTAATGTATTATATTAATTGGTTAACTGGGACAGTGTAGGTAGGCCATTGGCTTCTTAATTATAAACTGCTATTTAATTAAATTACATTAAATTATTATTAAAATTATTCCTAATTCTTAATTTTTTATGGGTTGACCGGGACATTCTTAAGAGGGCCAATGCGGCTTCTCATTATTATTTTTATTGGTCGACAATTGGACATCTAAATAAGGACCATGCGGCCTTCTTAAGTATTAATTGTTATTTATTTGTGAGTTGACTGGGACATTCCTAGAGGGATCCATGTGGCTTAATTATTTTTTTAATAATTAATTTATTATTGGTTTGACTGGGACAGTCTTGATAGGCCCATACGGCCTCTTCGAAGTTATTATTCTTAATTTTATTATTTATTATGTGTTTACTGGGGAATATTCTAGAGGGGCCAATGCTGCTTCTTAATTAATTAATTTTTTTTGGTTGACTGGGACAGTTATTAAAAAGGAACCATGTGGTTTCTTGTATTAATTTCTTATTTATTTATGGGTTGACTGGGGACATTCTAGAGAGGGTTCAATGCAGCTTCCTAATTATTATTCTGAATAATAATTAAGAAGCTGCATAACCCCTCTAGTATTGACTAGCTACCATAATAAAAAAATAATACAGAGCCGTATGTCCTTTTAGACTGTCTCAGTCAACCAATAAAAATTAAATAATAAGAAGCCACATTGGCCCTCTAGAATGTCCTGTAACCCATTAATAATAATAATAAGAATAATGACATTAAGAAGCAGCATAAGTCTATCTAGACTGTCCAGTCAAACCATAATAATATAATATATTAATAATTAAAAAATAATAATTAAGAAACTGCATTGACGCCTCTAGAATGTCCAGTCAACTCATAATAATAAGTAATAAATATTTAAGGAAAAGCCGCATGGTCCCCTTTTTAGAACTGTCCCAAGTCAACCAAATAAAAATTAATAAGTAAGAAGCCGCATTGGCCCCTCTTGAATGTCCCAGTCAACTCAATAATTAATATCAAATATAAATAAGAATAATACTTAAGAAGCCGCATGGGCTATCTAGACTGTCCCAGTCAACCAATAATAATTATATTAAAAATAATATTTAAGAGCCGCATTGACCCTCTAGAATGTCCAAGTCACCAATAATAAATAAGTAATAATAACTTGAGAAGCCTCATTGTTCCTTTTTAGACTTTCCTAGTCACCAATAAAAATTAATAATTAAAGAAGCTGCATTGGCCCCTCTAGAATGTCCCAGTCAGCCCATAGTAAATAAGAATAATACATAATAATAATATTTAAGAGCCGCATGGGCCTATCTAGTCAACCCATTCACGCCAATTCTTATCCTCAAAGCCAAAATCTACCTCCTCTTTGCTTTACGTTGTGCCCTCTTCAGCATATCTGTATTTTTAATAAGGGTGGCTAAAATTGTAGACAATTTTCAAATACTGGCCTAACATATCTATTATTATACGACATTATACAAAACAAAATATATAATTAGTTTGCATTCTAGCATTAATTTTCATATTTTTTAAAACTAGGCCCTAGCTCTGGGTTCAAAAACTCTTACAATGGAAAAATGAAACAGCAGCACTAAAGATTGTTACAGACTTACGGGCTTACATGCCAATTAGTTTTTGTTGAAAATTGAAAAAGATTTGTTAAAAACTTTAAAATAATAATAGTAATATCTTATTTTTTATTTCCTTTTGAAGTTAAATTACTTTTATTTAAAATAAAGTAGAAAATAAAAAAAAAAAAATATATAAAAAAAAAAAAAATAAAAAAAATCAATAAAATCAAATAAATCATGATTTATTTATAAAAAAATCAAGTAAAAAAATCAATTGATTTTTTTAATTTGATTTTTTTCGTGCCATCCCTGATATATATATTATATATATATATATATATATATATATATATATATATATATATATTATAATATATATATATATATATATAATATAGTATTATATATATATATATATATATATATATATATATATATATATATATTAATATATTATTTATATATAGTATATAGTATATATTATATAATAGTATTATAATATATATATATATATATATATTTCGCGTGACGTCACGAATCTGAAAAAATCAAAAAAATCAAAAAAATCAAAAAAATCAATAAAATAAAAAAAATAAAAAATTGATTTTTTTCTAAAAAAAATCAAAAAAATCCCCAACCCTGCTTTGAACCCTAGCTAGCCGATCTTCTTTCAACATTGTTTGATATTATTGGTATGTAAAGTATTAAGAGTAGATATTATTAATAATAATGATAATGGTAATAATAATAAAAATTGGCAGTAATAATGTATTGTAAAGTTAGGTAATAATAATAATAATAATAATAATAATAATAATAATAATAATAATAATAATAATAATAATAATAATAATAATAATAATAATAATAAATAATAATAAATAATAATAAAATAATAATAATATAATAATAATAATAATAAATAACCATAATAATAATCATAATAATAAATGATTATAATTTTCTGTAACCATATAGAGCATAAATAAAATAAAAAAGAAAGACATAAGGAGTTTTTTATAGTAACTTAATTAATAACATTACAAATATGAAGAATTACCAGTAGTAAGTGGAGGAGTTGAGCGGCCACCGATTTCGATAGGAAGGAATAGAGGTATCGGTCTGAAACTTTTTATATGGTTATTGTGTGTGATAAACTGATCACATACGAAATTTCAAGTCTCTAGGATGTATATAGGGGGTACCTCCCCCCGAGAGCGAAGGTGAAATATAACGCTACGCCCTTGTTGCTGCTTCCTTTTCAGAGCGAAGATTAGGCTTAACGATTACCAATCGAACAGTTGAGTCACATGCGAGTTTTGGTGACCGTAGGTCACCCCTGATAGGGTGCAGCCCCTTTAGCGCCAAGGTCAAATTCGTCCTGAAAACCATGTTAGGCTTAACGTATCGGACTAAAATTTGGATGTGAGCAATATGATGACGTAATCTCGTCGAAGACGAGATTACGTTCCCCTGCGTCTCCCCGTAAGGGCTTCCGAAAGTGGAAGTGCTGCTTCTTTTGCGGTAGGCAAGGACACAAAATTAGAAATTGTAAAGTAAGAGAAAGAGAAACCAAGCAGGAAAAGCCCAACGACCAGAACCAAGACGGATTAGTTACCACTGTAAAAGAACAGATATCAGGGATATTTTGTTTGTATTGCGGAGAACCTCACTTTATGAAAAATTGTAAGGAATTTCAAACCAGTGTGATGCAGGTAATTTGTCGATTGAAAGATCTTGAAGCTCTTGAAGAAAGTCGAAGACAGAAGGAAACGCATAAAAGACTGGAAGAAGAAATAAACGAAATGAACATCTTTGAGCAAAATTATGAAGAGAAGGAAGCAATGTTGCCTAAGTTATCAGCTTGTAAAGAAGTGACCACCAATTTGTCAACATTAGAAGATTCGGAAAAAAGAGAAATTGCCAACGGAGAACCAGAAGTGATTAAAAGACAATTGGAAACACCTACGAGTGAAGAACCAATTTCTACGAAGGAAAATTTCAGATTACCAACCTTGGCAGAGACTGAATTTGATGATAGGTTTAAGTTTTTGTGGGATGCAAATTGGGAGGATTTGCAAAAAGATCATAACTCTGAGAGAAACTTAAAGCAACACGATCACATTTGGAAAGTAACCCATCAGGAAAATGGCAATCTCCCTAACAATAGTAAAAGAGAAGAAATTTCAACTGATGAAGTAGAGGAGAAATTTTGTTTAGTACCAGTAAATAGTAAACTAGAAGAAACTGAAAAAATTGGAACTTTAATTGAGTTGAGTCAGCCGGAAAAAACGTTAAAGGAACTAGTGGAATTTAGACCAAAAGAATTGGTGTTAATTGAAGACACAAGTAAGAGCAGGAATCATATCAAGAAGACCAAAGTGGAAGAAGCCAACTCGAAAAACAAAAAATGGGAAGCCCCATCGATGGAAACAGTTGTTAAGGAGGTTAAAGAGAATGAAACCTATAAATTGAAAGATCAAGTTATGAAAAGAATTCCTTTAAGACCGGGATACAAGTTAACTAATCCAACTATGACGTATTATGGGCCACATGAAATAATTAACATACATGAAGACAGGGAATCTTATGATATTCGGAACATGGAGAGTGGTCTGGTCTTGACGGATATACCTCAATTAGATTTAAAAAGGTGTAAAAGGAAGCAATTGAGGAAATTAAATAAGAATGTTTGACATAAGAATTTAAGCTTAGGCTTATTATTGGTATCATTGGCGGTTGCCATTGGTATTGTATGTATTTTTGTATAGTAGTATTTGTAAGTTAAAGAAAATTTTTTTTTAAATCTAGGTTAGGATTAGTATTCGTACAGTAAAGATTGCCATCAGTTAAGAAAATTGTTTGTCAGTAGTAAAGGATTATTAGAATAAAATAAGATCAGAAACATATAGGTTGCCTTGACAATTTATAAAACTATTAGAAAATTTTATATGAAAATTTGCAATGGCAATTGGCCATATTTTGTATTGCATCCGTATCCAGCAGCTGTTGATGCCTTGTGGAAGATTCTTCTTAACCAAATAAGGTTGAGGAGATTAAATTTAACTTGCATTGTATATTTTTGTTTCGTTTCAGTTATGTTGCAGAAAATGCAGATTTGTTCGTCCATACAAGGAGATAGTCGAGTATAGGCTTTGGCCGATATCCTATTTATACACCTAGCAGAGTGCAGAAATTTTTTTTTTTTGGTTTGAAAAAACCCAGGATGAGGATTCGCATCGACGTTCAGGGATGAAAACCCAGAGGTTGGGTTTAATAAGGATTTTAAGAGAACCTGAGAACATGGATCAATTCAACATCCATATGGTAGAGTTAACAGAACAGGAATCTGAGGGGGAAGAAGACCATCTTGATGTAAAACGCACCTAAAAGACCATAACTTGAGCTTTAGAGGGGAGGTGTCGTAGGGCCTACAGGTAAAATGACCAAAGTTGGGCCTAAGTTAGGTAAGCTACGAAAGTTTTATTATTATTATTATTATTATTATTATTATTATTATTATTATTATTATTATTATAGGACCTAGTATAGATCACTATTCAGAATGGAGAGTAAATAGATCATTGTAGAATTCGTTATTTAATATTCATGTTAAAAAAAATCACTATAGAATTCATAAGGTAGAATAATAAAACATTTAAAAGGAAGTATTATAGAATATAGTTAAAATTAAAGTTTTATGTAAGTATGTGAGTGTTTAAAAAGGCTTGTGTGTGTATTTGGTGTACGTCAACATGAGCGTGAGTTCGTATAATTATATTTTGAGATTGTCCGTCAAAATATTTAGAGTTGAAAACATGCGTGCGCAACTGCATAGGTACGAAAAAGTGTTTTAATAAAATTAGGTACATTTTGAATATTATGTAATGAAAAAGATAAAAAAGAGAAAGAAATGGATAGAAAAGGTAGAAAAAACAGTTTAGGATTGAATAATAGTAAAACGTAAACAATAACATGTCTAAAATTCTTTTTATAGATAAAGAAAATTCCAAAAAGAGCAAGAAAAAAACTGGTACCAAAAGCATAAATATTAGAGTAAAAATGTGAGTCTGGCAACATCTGGAAAAATATGACAACTTGGTAATGACGTCATCAAAACCAAGTTGAAATGGGTGGAACACGCGAATTGTAGTCATTCTGTATTATTTGAACTTAGGTTCTTTTTTGACTAAGCATAAAAAAAAAAAATATTATAAATAGTGAAGCCTATATTTGAAGCTCTGAGTTAGTATTGCATATTTGAAGCCTATATGTTTAAGATAGTAACTAGTAACAAGTCAATATTTTGAGAAGTATCTTTTCAGTTGAAATGAAGACTGTATTTTAAGACAGTAACTAAAAAATAAGTCAGTATTTAGAGAATTATTTTCATATATTCAGGAGTTGCGACAGCGACTTAACGTATTTTGGAACAATTGGAGTTATAGTATATGAAAGTAACTTTTTCAGTTTTCAGTATAAAGTCAGAATTACGTTCGATTGGGCTTGGTGAAGGATATTTATCAAGTGCAGTTTAGTTAAATTTGTGTCATAGTAACTATATTTTGAAGAATTTATTAATAGTTAAATTAGTTTTTCTCACTGGAGTTTGAAGATTTTATAAGTGGTTTAATTAGTTGCAAGTGACTTTTTTGCTTTTGGAAGAAATTACTATAAGAATAATTTTGAAGCTTTAGTTTTTCATTTGAATTATTTCAGCATTTTGACAATTTTAAGAATAGTTTTGAAACTTTAGTTTTTATTTGAAGAGTTTCAATATTTTGATAATTTTAGTAACCATTTTGAAACTTTAGTTTTTCATTTGAATTATTCCAGCATTTTGACAATTTTAAGAATAGTTTTGAAACTTTAGTTTTTATTTGAAGAGTTTCAATATTTTGATAATTTTAGTAACAATTTTGAAACTTTAGTTTTTCAATTTGAATTATTCCAGCATTTTGACAATTTAGAATAGTTTTGAAACTTTAGTTTTTATTTGAAGAGTTTCAATATTTTGATAAATTTTAGTAACAATTTTGAACTTTAGTTTTTCATTTGAATTATTCCAGCATTTTGACAATTAAGATTTTTGAACTTTAGTTTTTAATTAGAAGAGAATTTTCAATATTTTGATAATTTTAGGGTAATACTTTAGCTGAGGTGAATGAACTTTACGTAACTACTACATTAAAACTATAAACTTATAATTTACAAAAATGGTATCAAAAAATTCTTTGAAGTTTTTTTTACCAATTAGCGTATATTATAAATGGATATTTTAAATATGAAAAAAAAACGCTGGGAAAAATGTAACTTTATGGCTTTTTTTCGTTCGTGTAGGGATGAAGAATGACGCCCTGACGGTCGAAATGCTTTTCCAACCTATCGATACATCGATATTTATTAATTATCGATATTATAATTGTTTTATCCATTATCAACGATTTTTTTTTTAAAAAAAAATGTACCATAGTAGAATGTACATAAAAAAATTAAATATTTAATATTTAGAAAAAAATATAGGAATAATTGGTACAATAATTAGGTTTTCACCTTAAGTAAATGAGAGAAAGCAATTATATATTTTATGATTTATTGTATATATATATAGTATTGTAGCTATATTAGTTATTATATATATTAATTTATATGTATATATATATATTATATGTATGTATGTATATATTTATATATATATATATATATATATATAATATATATATATATATATATATATATATATATATAATATATATATATATATATATATATATTATATCTATTATATAGTTATATTATATATATATAGAATACTATAGATTTGGTGACCCGGAAAATTTTGAAATAATTCGCACTTTAGGTACGAGAAAAAATTTCTGCTAAGTTCGAATTGAAAAGGAAATTTTCATGCAAGCTTTTCGTGACCTTTTAGTGACAAATGAGGAATATTGGTGATATGATAACTAATTTTATCGAATATATATACGGTATATATAATTAATATATATAATATATATATTATATATATATTATAATATATATGTATAATATATAATATTATTTTATATATTATATATATATATATATATATATATAATATTATTATACTATATATTCATTTCGCAATGTAGGGGGGCTCAAGCCGACGGGGAACAGAAGGGGGGACTTTTCCTACCCCGTAGGGGAGGGGCGGAGGAAACCCCCGCGACATACCCGCAAATACCAAAAGAGTGGGGTGTTTCCGGAGACCCTCCCGGAGGGGGGAAATAGTCCTACCCTGTCGTTCCCAGGAAGGCGAGAAGACCGACTACCTTCCATCGGGGCGGTCTAACCCTTGGGGTACACATTAGTTTTAAAAAAAATAATAATGTTTTTTCAAACTAATGCGTACCCCAAGGGTAGACCACCCCGATGGCAGGAGTCGGGGTCTCTCGGCCGCTTCCGGGGAACGACAGGGTAGGACTATTTCCCCCTCCGGGAGGTCTCCGGATCCCCGCTCTTGGGAATGACAGGGTAGGACTATTTCCCCCCTCCGGGGTATTGAAAACGTCCCCCCATCTGTTCCCCGTCGGCTCGAGCCCCTATTGGGCCGTGATATATATATATATATATATATATATATATATATATATATATATATCTGTGACTTATATATATATATAAATATATATATATAATATTCGATAAAATTAGTCATGACCTCACAGTATACGTACACAGTATAATATTTCTACTATGATACGTAACGCGGAAATCCTGATGTGTATGACATCACGCGGAGCTTGCATATATAAATTTCTACTTGACGGGGTATGGTACATAATATTTGTAATTCATAAATATATAATATATTTTATATATATATATATTAATATATATTTATATAAGTAATTATATTATAATTATTATATATATAATATATATATATATATATTATATATTATATATATGCCGTAGGGCCTTTATCCTAACTTATATGGACATACGTACGTTATCGTAAAAGTTTACGTTTACGTAGATCGATTTATATATTGCGTAGGCCTAACCTCCTCTCTCTCTGCTCTCTCTATTAAATATATATATTATATACCTATAATATATAATATATATATAATATATATGTATATATATATATATATTGATATATATATGAATATAAATTTTTTTATAAAGATTATTTAATTTTTTATATATTCATCTTACGAAAAATAATTTAATTTAACAATCTTTAATTTTTTATTTAATTACTTCTGTTGGTAAATTCAATCACAGTATAAATATACTATGGTTCAATTTTATCGTTGATAATCGAAAAAAACAATTATCGAAAGAAAATTATTTTGTATCGATATATAATAATCGGAAAATATCAAAAATAAACATCGATAGTGTTATCCCTAAGAAAACGCCGAAATTATTCAATTTTTTTTCGGAGCGTAATTTTTCCTATTTTTATTAAAATATGCATTTATAATGTACGTTAATCGGTAAAAAAAACTTCAAGAAAATTTTTTTTTATAGCCATTTTTGTAAATTATGAATTAATAGTTTAATGTAATATATATATATAAAGCTCATTCACCTCAGCTAAAGTATAACAATTTTAGTAACAATTTTGAACTTTAGTTTTTTCATTTGAATGTTCCAGCATTTTGACAATTTTTAAGAAATAATTTTAAACTTTTAGTTTTATTTGAAGAGTTTCATATTTTGATATTTTTAGTGACATTTGAAAACTTTAGTTTTTCCGATTTGAATTATTCCATGCATTCTGACAAATTTGGTGAAGAAATATTTTTGAAACTTTAGTGTTTTTATTGTGAATGAGTTCAATATTTTGATTGAATTTAGGAACAATTTTTGAAAACTTTAGTTTTCATTTGAATTATTCCAGCATTTTGACAAGATGACCCTTAATTCGAAACTTTAAATTTTTTTTTAAGGGATACTTAGTGGATTAGGAAAATTTTTAAGGAAGTAGTGCGCATTTTGAAAACTTTGGTTTTTCATTTGATAGTATGGTAGGTCAGCGATTTTGAACATTCATGTAAAAGGTCCAAGGTCCCTTTAGTTTT
>JABUQX010075450.1:20000-24717 GCA_015478945.1 Trachelipus rathkii
ATTTTAATTATTTTTTCAGTGGATACACTCGAGTATGTTAGCTTTAAACTGGCAAAGTAAATTTTTGATCCAAGCAGTATTAGTGGCAAAAAAACGGGGCCTAACTTCTTGGTCCGATTCACCCCGCCGTAAAAAATTGATTGGAGGGTTGGCTCGGACCACCATTGTTTTCGTATTTTACGTATTATTATTGACAATTTTTATTAGTATAATTAATTTAATGTAATTAAAAAGTTACTTATATTAAGTGAAAACTTTTTTTAAAAAATGAAATTTTAATAAAAAAAACGAGTTCAAAAAAGTTTCAAAATTTTTGACCGGAGAGGGCTGAATCGGACCACCTTATTATATATTCGTATTTTATTATCATTATTTGACATTTTTATTACTTATTACGAATTTAATATGATAAATAATATATATGTAAGTAAAAAAAAAAATATAAAATTGAAATTATACGTAAAAGACGAATTTAAACAGATGGTCCGAGTCACCCCTCAATGGTGGTCCGCTTCACCCCTCCACGGTCAGGCTGACTCGGCGTTTGAAAACCTTTAATAAAAACTTTTATTATTAGAATTACATTATTATATTTTTTGTGCTTATGCGCCGACTATAGCGTGATTTTACAAAAAAAAAAAGTTTTCCAAAAAGTGCATTAGGGGAGAGTCGGGAGACCAAGTTATACCTAAAGTGGTCCGCGTCACCCCGCCCGACGCTATAACAGACTGCCAGATATCCGGTATGAAACTTCAGCCGGATATCCGGTATCCGGCTAATTCACTATCCGGCCCATCCCTAGTAAATATCTAGATTTGAATCCGTATATATTTTCTGAAAAAATAATTCAAAAAAATTTCTAAGTTCAGTAAAGTTAAGTTAAGTAAAGTTTTTTTAGAAAATTCTTTAGTGGCAAGCTTTTGGAATTATGCCAGAAGACATACAATGTGGCGAGCACAGCTTAAAACAATTTTTTTTAAAAAACTTAGCAACTTAACTTTTCTGAACGTTGAAAATTTTTTTGAACTTAAATTTTTTTTTCAGAATATATACACCGATTCAAATATAGAATAATATGGTACCATATAGGTATATATTTTTTTTTTTTTACACACGCATTATTTTTTACTGTTGATCAATACTATTCCCTGAAAAGGAGAACTTCCACTTTTGAGTTTAACGGGTTATAAAACAATGTAAAATTTTTCAATATAGGGCATATTTTACCATTTTCCATCTATGACCTAGTCACATATTTTTCTGATGAACTCAAAATCTACTCTTCTTTGACAAAATATTTTAATTCTTAATAAATAATAAGAAAAAGACGGCTTTCAAAAACAATTAAATCTTACAAAAACATACAATAAAAAAAAAAAATGTGACATGACATTTAAGTTCTTAATAAATAATAAGAAACGCTGTTTTCAAAAACAAATCTTATAAAATTAAATTTCAATTAAAAAAAATTAAGCTTGTAAACAAAATATATGTGCAAGTTCCAAAACCTGTGTATTATGCTTAGAATTGAAATTAGAGATTTAATGAACTAAACCTTTAGAAATTCAATGAACTAAACATTTGTTCAACTGCATCACTATCTTCCTTTGATATCGAGTGATGCCTTCCTGTTGAACTAGTAGGAACTGGGGTATCCACAACCTTTAAAATATTGTGAATTGGAAGTGAGCACTGGTAGTGGTGTTGCTTTCTTGCAGCTAGAAATGTATATCCATCAGCCTGTCCGTGTGGTAGCATAAAGTTCACAATGATTTCATTTAACTCACAACTGATATCTATGACCTCTGCAATCCTCCAGTCACAGTCATATATACAGGCCACAAACATCCCCCTTTGTAAATTGTGTATCTGAATACTCTCCTGTCATTTCTGAGATCTTGGTTGGACAAATGAAATTTCTTCTTTCTTGCTGTTTAAAGTTTGTGTAATATAGGTTCACCCATCACTGAGTCCAGACATGTGTCTTCTGAATTCCTTTCACAGGGGCAGTTTCTTTGGACCAGTCTTCTATTTTCTGTTGATGAAATTCTTCAACTCCCTCTTTGGGTAACAGGATGAGAGCTGCTGATGTGTATGACTTCACCACTCTTGCAAAATCTTTGGCATTCTGAATTGCCTCTGTACTTGGCCTGGAAAGATTGTTTTGTAGCATGATGTTTCATTCCGCAAGCCTCCTACACCATCACAATGGCCCTTCCCATGTCCAGTAGCGCTGTATACCCACTCCATTGGCACAGGCAACTTACTTAATTCAATCAGTTAATAGCGATTTTTGAAGTAAGTAGGGCATCATCAGAAATAATGATCTTTTCTGGCTGTGATTGCAGCTGTTGTTGAATTTTGCGTATTACTTGCAGTGCATGTGCTGAGTCATGTCCTCTGTCATCACTTATAGCTGCAACACTTGTGGTATGGTTTTGGAAATATGACTCCTATGAAAATTGAAATTTGGTCATTACTCCAGTGATACCCTTGTACTTCTTGTGGCAGAATCACAGACCAGTTCTCAGCAAAATCACAGTGAAGCATGAAACATAGTTGTTCAACCTCTACAAGTCCCTTCACTTGTACAATGTGTTGTTGTTACAATTTCTTAAGATTTTGGTGTGTTGCTTTCATTGTCCATTTCAAAGGTACATCAATGAAGCTATCAATGACAACAATTTTCTTAAGGGGACGTTGCGCGTATGGATTTCCTAACTTTTGAGGGTAGAAATCATCAATTCTATGATTTTTAGGTTTTAACACTTTCTAGTGTAGAATTTTATGCTCTTTCGAATGGTCTGGTTATTAGGACATTAGGACATTAGGAATATAGAGACAGTAAAAAGCCACATGGGCCTACTCGAGGACTGTCCCAGTTCAACCCCACCGTACCCAAACAGCTCTATGCAAATCCAGCAAAAGCACCCTAACAGGCTTTGTCAAGTTTGTCTGTAACTACCACAATCCCGACAAAAATCTTGGCTTAGTCTAAAAACTAATTCGATATATCACTAATATTGCATACCCAAACCATCCACAGCATTAATAACTAAGTTATTGGTCACACATGCCATGCTAACTAATAACTGCTAAACTTAAGAAACCGCTCCCAATTTTGGCATATCGTGTTCAACTAATATTATCATTGATACCCAATCCCATCCATAAACGAATCTAACCGTTTCTTAAATGTTGCAATCGGGTCACACTCCAACAACCGCCTCTGGCAGACTATTCCAAAATTTAACAACCCTAGTATGAAATCATGCTTTCTTATATCAAGATGGGATGCTTTCTTCTTAATTTCTTATTATGCCCCCTGCGGTCACCTGTCCATGTTCTACTATGAAAATTTATTGGTCTCTATATTATCAATAGATGTAAATATTTTGTAGACTTGTATTCAATGTCCCCTCTTGAGAAATCGCCTTTCTACAGAAAACATTTCCTAACTCCTTCAGCCTCTCCTCATTACTCTTACCCTCAAACCCAGATATCATCCTTGTGCTCTACGTGCACTCTCTTCTAGCATATCTAAGTCTTTTCTTCTAAATAAGGGGCCCAAACTTGTGCAACAATTCTCTTTACTGGCCATAACATAGCTTATTATACAGTTTACTTAATTACTTCCTTGCTCTTGTAAACAACATTGCGATTTATTGTGCCCAGCAATCTTATTAGCTTTATTTCTAGCTTCCATCAACATTGATTATTAGTAACTTATACAATAATTAGCCTGCTCTTACTCAATCTCACCTAAGTCTATTAATCCTGGTCCACAGACTCAAGCCACTCCCATTCTATCGTAGTTAAACTTTTATTGAGTAACCTAGGTGAAAGAACTTTACACTTTTTACTATTTTAAAATTCATTTGCCATTATCTGCCCACCCCAAGAAGTTTATCGAGATCATTTTGAACTTTTATGCATCCTTCACTATTTCCTAACTGAGGTGGCCACTTTAGTATCATCTGCAAACTTAGAAACCTTCATTTAAAGTCCCTGCGTTCAAATCATTTATATATATAGGAACAATAGTGGCCCCAGACTGAACCCTGTGGGACACCACTCTCACTATTTCCCATGATGATGATTTATTCCAATTTAGTTGTACACACTGTTTTCTATTTCGCAACCACTCTTTAATCCAACCACTGTACCACTCCACCTATTACCACATTGCCATATAAACTTCTTTCTCAGCCTTATGGTGGGGAACCTTATTCAAAAAGCTTTACAAAGTGCTAAAATATACAATATCAACTGGATCTCCTCAGAGTCAATGCAGTCAGTAATGTATTTCTTTAAATTCTAAAAGGTTTGTCTGACTTGACCTACCCTTTCTGAAACCGTGCTGGGAAGTCATACGAATACCTTGTTATCTTCTAAATATTTTCTATATCCTTATATTACCTTTTTCCAGAACCTTTACAACCAGAGATGTTAAGCTAATGGCCTATAATTTCCCAATCTTCCTTACTACCTTTTTATTAAATAGGCAACAACATATGCTGTTTTCCAGTCATCTTTGTACCTCACCAAATTTATAGATCGCTTAAAAATCAAATACAGTGGCCTTTGCAATGCTGATTCTACCCTCTTTCAGAATTCTACGCATATATCCCATCAGGCCCTGCAGCTCTACAGGGTATCAATATGATCTAATAACGTTTAATATCCTTTTACGTCAATTCAATCATCTTCTCTCTTT
>JABUQX010075451.1:0-15187 GCA_015478945.1 Trachelipus rathkii
TAAGCAATATAAATCGAAGAAAAAAATCAGTAGAGAAAACCTTTCTTGTCACCGACTAGCTTAAGGTGTAGCATTGGAAGCCAAAAAGAAGTAGAGCTCTAATAAAGTTTAGAAACAAGATGGAGGATAGTGTTGGTTCCATTGAAAGGATCAAGGTTCCAAGAACAGGGTCAAAGTCCTAATGATAGAGTCAAGGTCCCAGTGACAGGGTGAAGGTCCCACTGCTAAGGTCAAGGTAACACTGACAGGGTCAAAGTCCTAGTGATAGAGTCAAGACCCCAGTGACAGGGTAAAGGTCCCACTGAAGTAATCAAGGTCCCACCGACAGGGGCAAAGTCCTAATGATAGAGTCAAGGCCCCAGTGACAGGGTTAAGGTCCCACTGAAGGGATCAAGGTCCCACCTACAAGGTCAAAGTCCTAATGATGGGGTAAAGGCCCCAGTGACAGGGTAAAGGTCCCACTGCTAGGGTCAAGGTAACACTGACAGGGTCAAAGTCCTAGTGATAGAGTCAAGGTCCCAGTGACAGGGTCAAAATCCTAGTGATAGAGTCAAGGTCTCACTGATAGGTTCAAGACCTCAGTGACAGAGTCAAGGTCCAATTGACCGTTCCTTAGGCTTGCAAAATTTAAATGGATGCGGCGCAACTATTTGTATCTCTCGCTTGACCCGCTTGAATTCTTTATTCGGTCTTCCTTACACAACTTACAAGTTAAAATCAATGTGTTACGGAAGTCAGCTACAAGTAGTGTTGAAGATTACACACATTGTAGCTACCACATAGCTTTAAATGAGCTTGTACCAAGCCCAATGCAAAAAACCTAACTCCAGCTGGCGTTATGATCGAGCGGAGTGGGCTTTTTTTTATCAGGCCCTCTAGTCACTTTCTACTCTTCAAATTTAACAGATTACAATACGGTCTATGTTTATGATCTGGATGGCGTATTTTAACTTATAAATAATCTCCATTAGCAAATGTCGTTCCATTGTCGCAGCGGAAGTTGCATTCCACAAGTTTCCTCAGTGCTGGACGGAGAATCAGGACTCAGTTCCTCATTATGGAGTGAGATAGAAGAGTGCTTTAACATAAGTCAACTCTGATGTTAGATTAGAAGATACTGTTATCAAGTTGCAATTATACACAGAGACTTCGATTAGATTCATACTAGTTCACTAAATACACAATCGTGTTATTTAGGTTTTGTACTCTGAAAAATAGCTGTGAGCAATATGAAAGAGTGGAAGCGCTTTCTGCATGTCACTTTTACTACTTGCAATTGATTTCTGAATATTATTATATATTTGTTGTGCTAAATACCTTTCCTTTTTAATTGGTGATAATTAGATATATGTCTTAACATCTGATATTGAGGATATTCAGAACACACTGATCGCTAGCGCAACAAAAAGAGACAATACACATTGTTATTAGAGTATCCACAAGCTGTACAACCGTGTTGAGGGAGAACTTGGCAAGCATGAGATAATTGGCAATAACTTGGACAACCTGATATTGCAGCGACTCCCTGCCACATTAAAGGAGATTAGCAGAATGGCGCATATTGATTAGTTAAGTGAAGTATTTGAGCTCTCATACGATTATCACGAGAGTAATTATTTATCATCGAGCTATACACTGAGCAAAGACACTAGTTTGAAAAAAGAAATGGACAGTGGAGACAACAGACATGCCCGAGAAATCTCTTTCACACACCAGGAGAGGAGAGGAGCTCTACTACAACGCTTTTGTCACCTCAACATTGCAGAGTATCCGCACTGCTTGGACGAAATTATAATGAAAAGAAATGCACCGACGAGAGTGCTCCTCTGGCTGTTGCCGAACCTAGCGTGAATGTTTTTTCGCGTCACGAATAAATGCTTCTCGTTATATATGTCCCGACTATTTGATAAAGAATTTTATTAATCACTAAACAGGCCTAGCATTTTTAATGGCCATGAATCTATAATAACAAGATATATCGGATCGAGATCGTTCTTATATTTCACTCATGCTAATTGAGATGCTACAAGACATTTTTGTAATGTCCTATACACCAATCTAGGTAATAGGACCGAGAATTGGCGGGAGCAAAACATAATCAAAGAACCACCAAGTTGTCGCCTGTATGCTGTACATATTCTTTGTAAATTAACTCCAGATACTTATAGGGTTTGTTCATGTTTCTTCTCCCTGTTTCGTGGAGAGCCGCCAAGCGACAAACACACTATCCACGTATTGGGTTTCAGACAATCGTCTGTGATCACTCAAACTGCTGGACAGCCTTGTCCCAAACTCTCTAGACATCCTCATACACTCAATCCGGGAAAGGGCACATACCTCAAGTGAGAGTGGGTGATTTGGTTTCTGGTGTTTTTTTGACCTGAAGTCACACAAAGAGTTACGACACAACGTGGAGACTGGGTTCACGCAACTTAAACTCCATTTCGTCCTTTGCGACGTTTCCTGCTGTGACAAACCTCTCTTTCATCCAAATTCTTCTGTGAAACTACGAAGTTTTCTACCTCTCAGTGTTCGAGTTGCAACATCTTCAGTTATTTAACCTGAATCGTTCACCTACTATAGATGATGAGAGTTCCGCGAGGGTAGTGTGTGTGTAAAAAAGTGTTGAGATCAACTTCATTATTGATACGGGATTCTAATTGATATCGTATACTGTCTTCCCAGCGACTGTCAATTTTTTCTCTAATGTGATGACCTGCGTTATAATATATGCCGGTTCAGGTCGACCTTTTTCGAACGGCCTCCCAATATAGCATATGTGAAGAAAATTTCAGCAATGGGGTAACTCCCATGGTTCCATTTTTCTCCCACCAAACAGCTCAATGTTGCCTTTTTAATGGAAAAGGGAGTCGAAGAACTTGCCACTGATATTACAGTAAACTAAATTTCATACGGTTCGCATCTGTAAGAATAAAATTAACTAAAGTGAGCTCATCTCTAAGATGAAAGCCACTTAAACATATGCAGCCCGCATATTAAACACCTGAAAACAACTTTGCGTCTAACTAGGGCGCTTTGGAATTTACGTTCAATCCGCCTCAAAATCCCTTGGGGTGCTGGTATTCGCATGTATCTTTTTACGGCCTCTTTACAGTCGCCTACTGATTTCCAGATCAGGAACTATGGGATACTATGGCTGTGCAGTAATTACGAGCAGACTCCGCAACAAACACTACTACACGCTATTAGATACACATATTCACAATAATGAGTGCTACTCAGACAATCGTCCACTGGAGCTTTCGATCGGTCCCCAGGTAAGCCTTGAAGTTGAAGCCAATGGGATGCCACTTGTAATCTCTGCGAAGAGAATACATTATGTGTACAAGCTTATGTTCGTTTTCACCCAATACCGTTGCTTGACACCGATTCTGGGCGTGGAGATACCGTCAGAACTCCAAGGTATAGACTGGAATATTGCAAAACAATTGTGAAAACGGTTCATAACAGCCATCCAATTTTCCTTAAACATCCCTTTGCAAAAGGTGCTGCTTTTCTACGAAGAGTTTTGCTACACCTCCCTTGGCCTATCCGCTCCCACCATTGTGCTTGCGCCTTCTGACGTCTCTTCTCCAATATAGCCCATCGGCATGGCCTTTTGTTATAAAAGTAACCAATTCTGTCAATTCAGTCAGTTTCATGATGAAGTAAATAACTCACTAGGTGTTCTATGGAAAACAGGGCGTTTACTTATAAAGGGGGACAGTGTGGAGCAGATACTGCTGTCTATTTCGCATAATAGAGACCGCATACCAGTTAACATACACTTCACACACCCTCATGCTTAATTTTTTAGGCAAATATAATGGCTATACTAGATTGCCTTTACTCGGAAATTTGTAACTTCCTTAAAACCAAAAAGATCACTTTATGGTCAATTTATATCAGATTCGCTACAGAGACGCGCACAAAATAGCTTATGCTGCGTTAAAACCCTGTGGTTTTTTTCAAATAAATGGAAATTCAATGGTATCCGCTGTACAACAATTTCTTCGGCTGCTCCATTCCGTAAGAAACAAATTATGATTTTATGTTGGACCCCTGCTCATGTGGGGTAACTGGCATGAAATTGCTGAAAGAGAGCCAATGGCCACTCTCTCTATTTTCGAAGTTGTTCCAGGTACCTCCAGGACGCCATTCGACAAGGCCGCCTCCCATTTACTGATTACTATCCTGCTCCCACAAGCTTTCGATCTTGTTGGCAAGAAAGTGCTGGACGAGTGAATCAAGAGCTGGAAAAAATCCGAAACAGTTAAGGGAAACTTAACTGTAGCCGAATATTGGATAAATGGTCCTTCCTCCAAGTCAACAAAACGCTTACACGAGGTGATACTTGCACGCCTCCGGTTATGATACCACGCTAATAACACTCAGAAGTCATTATATGGTCACGGGGTAGGGTGGGGAAAAAAATGTTTTTTTCAAATCGTGTTTTTTTCATGAAAGAACATGTTTTTTCATGTTTTTTTCGTTTTTTTCATTTAATGTATTTTAAAATATAAAATAGCAATTGTTAAAATATGTATATTTTTCATCTTTGAGTATTTTGTTCCATTTTTCATAATACTAACAAGGTAATATCTTATGAGAGAATTAAAACCAAATGTTTATACAATTTGAAAATTCGTTTCATCAATATGAATGACTGCAGAATAGAGTGAGCCTCTATGCTTAAATTATAAAATTCTTTTCCATTGCTTAATGCCTCGTAACAAGCATTCTATTAATTGTTACCACGTAGGTTGTAGCCTAGCAGACACATGTGTTTGTAGGCACTTTCTATAACACTTAGAGACACATAAAAGGATATAAGAAAACCTAATAGTCAACTGCTTCTACTAACGCAATATATTGTATCAAAATCTAAATAGCGCAGATCATCTAAGAATAATTTCTATCACAGTCCATAGTAGTGATGAGAAGCAACATGATGCCAAATTATGATGTTACGTGCAGAATGATTGAAACACTATCACCTTAAAGAAATATATCGACTAGATACAAATGATGATAGAATCAGTTGGTGGAAAGTTTAAATGAATTGCTACGATTCATGTTTACTCACGCTTAAGTAACTTGCAAGGAAATACTTGGCGTACCTTCGACAACTGTTATTGTTCCAAGTAAGATGAGATATATTAGCATGCAAGACCTATATAATGAAGGTAAAAGTAAATAGTAACAATAAGCTCGCTCCATGCAGAACCCGCGACAGAAAAAATTGATATAAATAAATTATCTCGAAAAAACTATCAAAACCTACTCTTAACCAAGAATTGTATTATGGAACGAGCACGTATCATAGAAAACTTGATAGGATTAAGCAAAATATATGCATATAATCCATGTGGACTTAAGTTCGAGTTAAGGACAAACCTCAAGCACGCTTTTGGGGAAAGAGGTTGGTTGGGAAGTAAGTATCACTTTAGGAGTTGTGCGTCCGTCCGTACCCTCCCCAGACTGGTAAGCCAGTTCACATAACTTATTATTAATGAGATGGCTAAATACTCGAATCACTAAATCTATATAG
Organism: Trachelipus rathkii; assembly: GCA_015478945.1. Lineage (NCBI taxonomy): Eukaryota > Metazoa > Arthropoda > Malacostraca > Isopoda > Trachelipodidae > Trachelipus > Trachelipus rathkii. The sequence goes on from JABUQX010075451.1 coordinate 5,552, forward strand.
TGATATAATATACTAGTGACTATTATATAATATATGCATAAAAGCTTACATATTTAATTCAACTTATATTGGGTATATAATACTCTATAATCAAGCGTCATATCACATAACTATATTTAATTTTTGATATGTTACTGTAATAAAGTTGATATCTTATAAGTTGTGTAATGTAAGTTAATTATACGAGGTGTGAATGAGATATCACGTGGTGAAAAGGATAGCTAATGATGGAGTCAAAGAAATAACAGTAGAATATACTATGTAAAGCTATGTTTTAATTTATTAGCATAATAATAATTTTATTCATATACAGTTGAGTATGACTAATAATTTTTAGTAGAAATATTTCTCTAAGTTCTAGATTATGAGCAATAATTATTATATATATATAGTATTTTGCATATTATAAGACAACAATAAGTATTTATTTAATTAAATTTATTCATTTTTATGATTTTCTTAATTATTCACACATTAGACCTATATATTTTATGTTGTAGTAACCTATATATTTTACTGTACTATCTGTATCTGATATCCGTTGCGATGGTTCAAAAACGACTCATAAACTCATATTGGCCCACACACGCTGGAGAGAAAAAATATGGTCATCTAGCATGACTATTCCTTCACTAATATCATCAATAATATATGATCATTACTTATAATAAATTTGTAATGCTATTGTGGAGCATATCATAGGACCTGATAACAGTTATTATTTATTTATTTATTACTTATTTAATTATTTGTTTATCTATCTATTTGTAAAATAATATATAAAAACACAATAGCGCAAAACAAAAAAAAATTAATATAATAATAAAAATAAAGACAAAAACTTACGATTTATAGGAAAATGCAATGTCGGCAATTTCTTTCCTTCTCGCTCTGTAGGCCTTGTCCGCAAAACCTGGATGGTCCATGTCAAGATCCGGTTCAAATTTGGTCATAAGATGATTGCAGTGGTCCAAGTCACTAATATGCCGTGGAAACCAGATTTCTAAGAATAATAAATGAAACTTTCGCTACTTTGTGACGTTTAAAGCATTCTTTTTAATCCAAGACCATTTCAGTTATTCAAAAATATTTATACATGATTTTTTGCCGTTTTCTTTTTATAGGGTCAGCAATAAACTGATGAAGGAATTTGAATGATTTATAAAAATAAAATAACTGTTATATAGATGTAAATTTAATATTAAGGGTGATCTGGTGACTACAGAGTTAACAAACTTGTGGAAGGACATATAATGTGAATCAAGTGAGCCACACCATAATAACTATGGATATAACTGCGGTTAAACGAATAATATAAAATTAGGTTGTATATAGCTACTACGAACCCTAAAATAATGTAAAGTCTAATTTATATATGAACAGTGTATTCTTATGACGAGATTAATTGAAGTAGTTTTCAAGCATTCACATAGATTTAATGCTGAATTATATAATACCAAAATTGATTGCAAGTCCATCTGGTTTACAAACTAAGAAATTACCAAGTTTGTATCATAAAGTCTTAGTTCGAGAACAATGACATGAGTATGGTAGATGAGTTACCTTCAAATCACGCAACTTCTAGATGAATTGTGTATTGTTTAATGAAGTTAATTGTTTTAATAAAGAGAAAATGGAATTTCTTACAAAAGAAAAAGAAACAATTACAGTATTATAGATGATCTGTAGGTATATGGAATAACAGAAAAGTTTATTTATAGGATTTACAAATGGGAGGTGAACATAAAAAGAAGAATCGACAGATTATAAACCAAAAACTGGACTGTCGTAGGAAATAAGAATAAAAAAGTCGACAGGAAAATGGGCCAACATTCGTAAAAAAAAAAAAATTCTTGTTACTTAGAGTTTCTCTAACGAATCCAAACAAAATTTAACTTAACCTAACCTAACCTAACCTAACCTATCCTAACGCCTGCGCCGGGATGTACAGGAATTTTTTTTGATGTTGTGTCGACCCCTTTTTCCTGTCGACTAGTCTCCAAAAATAGAGCAGTGAGAGTATACTTAACAAAATCATTTTTCAAGAACATGAAGTAAACTGTAAGAACAAAAGGGAGAAACACCAAGTACGAGGTATTGTTTGTTATACTCGTTAATTAAGTATATCTCCTATGAGAGAAGTAACTGATACGTTAAGAAGGTTACTCTTACATACAGACACATGGAAAGTTAAGGGTACATAAAAATGCCCCATAGTGCAATCCAGAAGTGGAAAATATTTGTATAAATTAGCCTTTGCAATTTTTATCATGCTGAAAGGGTGATTCTCTGGAATTAAGGATATGATCTCTCCTGATTCCTGCTAAATTATTAATTTTCATTATATAGAATAACTGAACTCACAAATTGATTTAAGGTTCACTCTTTAGTAGAAAGGAAATTATTACTATTTATTCAATACTAAATTAAATAACCATATGCTAACCATTGGTACCTTATACAGATACTAAATATCCTTAACAAATCTTATACAATAATAATAAATATGCTAATCAATCATATACATTACATAGCCTATCTACCTCCAGTCTAGACAATTGATATATAATTTCAAATAATTACCAGAAATATATTCTTCTAAATACACATATATACTTATTCCAGTAGTAATACCTATCATACTACACTCCATAATTAACTATTTTCAGTAGGAGCGACTCTGTGAATCCGAGAAAACACTATGGGAGGTCAATTCAAAAAATATATTTAAACTCGTTAAAATAAATATATTACTTCTTCTCATAATTACGATTGTTATAGCAGATGGGTATGTACTTTATCATATTCTCTACTAAATTATATATGGTAGATATACTCGTAGTGGTATATTTTTTATGCAAATAGTATTAATAATATATACCTATATACCTTCTTTTTATGGTATCTTTTTCATGAGTTTCATAATTACTCACAAACTTTTAGACTAGTGTACAACGCAATAGCACTCACACCTATCGTTATTGAAATCATCAAGAATCCATATCCCCCAGACTTCGCTTATTACTATAATCAATATGAATCAAACAGATGGCAATTTGAATATGAATTCATACATATGTTTACGCCGGATTCTCAGGATTTTAACCAAGTATTTGTATTTACAAAATATGTGGAGGCAAATTCTTCAGACTTATAAACTAAAAAATAATATATTAACTCAATAATATATATGTATAATTTCTAGTTCATTTCTCTATCCATCGGTCATAGAATGTAAAAACTTTCTTCATTGTTCGTCTCGAAAACTTATCGTATCTTATCTCTCCATTGTCTTCTCTCTCTATTCTTCTCTCTTTTCTCTTTCTCTTCTTCTCCTCTTCTTCTCTTAAATAGTCATTATATTATAATTATATATTATATTTATAATTATATATCACTATTACTATTATTACTTTATATACCATTTACTACAAACTTACGGATGTTACCTGCATCAGTATTATATATATGTATACCTACTATTTAATTTTTAATATATATAAAAAATAATTAATGATTTTTTTATTATTTTTAAAACAACATGGTGTTTTCTTCTATTTTGTTTAACATATTATTGGCAAGCGGGCATCTACTTATAATGAGTTGCAAAAATTGGGGATGCGTTTTTTTAATGACGTGTTCGAGAAGGCTTTGGTGGGAAAAATCCTCAGAAGACAAAAATAAGAATAAGGTTTCTTTTTAATAAAAACTCCGAGTTGCCCAGTGACACCAGTATGCTTTTCAGACTCATGTTTACTTGACAGGAGTCTAAAATTATTTATAGTATATTTATAGCTTTACTGGAGGCCGCAATAGCAAAATTTTGAAATTCTCTCCCCAGTCTCTCCGTGAACATCCTTCATGTGAAAATTTTGAGTTTCGGAGCAAAAAGGAATAGAATGATTTCTTTAAATGGCTAAAATTAGCGTTCTTGTATACACTGCTAACGTCTTAAAGATTATTTTTCCCTTATTGATACTTATCTCCCTTGGTTTTATTTAACCTTTGCTTTTCTTACCTTGGTTTTATAGGCCTTTCCTACGCCTCCACTGTGCTTCCCCCGTAAAAAAGCGCCGACGATTTGAATTATTATAATAATTTAACTTATATTTATTTATTATATAATATATTATATTAGTAGTATTTATAGTTTGGAATATATATATAAAAGGTATTATATATAAACAAATGGCTAGAGTGGAATTTAACATATGATAAAGGTATCTACTCTCCTCACCCATTCAACAGGAATTAAAGAATAATAGTGTAAGGGAGTGAAGATGATATAAATATATATAATATATCTAATAATATATATATAATTAAGTAACGGTTACCAATTCGGTCCCAATTTACACTCCTTTATTTCTCCATTTTTTCGTTTGAACCCTTAGGAGGGTCCCGATTAGTAGGAAGTGAGATCCCCGTCACGATAGACGTCCTCGATTACTTATGAATCCAAAACAAATTTGCAAATAAACCTTATCAATTTTTTTTATAAATCTTATTGTTATAATTGACTCCAGTAACTTTTTTAATTTTGATCTTTTCTGATTGAATAATATATATTTAAGAAGGTTTTATAATAATATATCATTATAATATTTATTAATATCCATTTAGTTATTAAATTTGGAACATTTCTAAAGTTTATAATAAAAGTCATATATTAATAATATAACTATATTTATCTATACTGACACTTGGAATATAATGTACGAAGACCATTAAATAACAGAAAAGCCAACCCACATGGCCTAATTTATCGGAGACTGTCCTCCAGTATACAACCTACCGATGTCCACCTACATGTTCATCCCAAACAAAGAAGAAAAGTACCGAACTTCGTCTTAACCTAATAAAGATTGAAAGGGCAATAATCAAGAGAAACAGCGCACGAAAGCCAGGTCCACCTTAGTGCGCTTGGTGTCAAAAGAATTGTTTGAGTTGCTATGAACATAATGCAATTAATAATCTCACAATGATTGGAGAGCATTTTGGGCTGGATTTGATGTCTCATATAAAAGAAACTTATATACCTTATTATAGTAAGAGTGTATTATTCAAATAGATCCTCCTAACAGGATAAACAATGGAATAATAAATTTATACACAATTATTAATGCCCCTAGTCTAACCATTCTAATCTACTCCAAGTTCACTGAGGTCAAAAAATGTCCCGGCGGGTTCGATAATCGATGTATGCTGAGTCAGTGCTATAAAAACCATTTATAAACCGCCGATTTGGCTACTCGGTCCAATATATTATCATCGAATATCCCAACCTAGGAACTATGAATTTCACGTCACGTCATTAACGAAAAAATCTAACAACCCTAGATCTCTATAAATGTTTGCAGCATTGCAATATCGGAGGTCACAAACTCAACACAGCTCTCTCGGGCAGATATTCATTCCAAAATAATTAAAACTCTCTTTAACTGAGGAAACAAAATTTTTTCTTATACTCAAGGATGGCATGCTTTCTTTTCTTTTTTAATTTTTCCCTTCCGCCAACTTATTATGCCAGCAGTCCTGGTATCTGTCTGTTTCTTAATCTGGTTGAAAAAATTTAAATTGGTCCTCCTTGTATTATCTAGATGTAACTATTGTAGACTTGACCGCAAAATGTCGCCAACGGCAACATGAAGCTACTTTAGCAGCGTCCCAAAGCTTCTCAAACAGAAATAACATTGACGTCTCAGTGCCTCAGAACTCCGTTCAAGCCCAATCAAGATTCTACCTGCTTCTATCAGCTCTGACCCCTAATGGTATCTACGGAGACCTCACCTCAAAGCGGCGCGAACACCCCCTCATTGGAAATCGATTTGTTAATCCCTTGTTGCTCTATACGGTCCGATCTCTGCTCAATTCATGGGAGTAGCATATCTTACATAGGTTCTCTCTTCTGGTGTTTCAAAAATAGGGGAGCCCACAACCCCAAACTGGTGGGCAAACAAATACTCAAATAAACCCCCACATTTACCTGGGCAACTACACATAGCTCTTATACTATGTCTTACTTTATCTACCATACTACATAAATCCAGTCCCTTACGCTTCTCACTTGTTAATGACACCAACATTTGGGGTAATGCTACATCCTTTATTTCCGTCACGCCAGCTGACATCTTATTACCTTCGCCTATGTTACTAACCATAGCTTTCTCTCTTACAACGACCTTTATTTGAAGATTGTTTATAGGATAACTTAGACACACATTTAGTCCACTTTATTTCTCCTTCTTTCCGCGTTCTTTCTTCTCACATCTTCCTTTCTAATCACGAATCAGCTGAAGATCATCCCCGCACGAATTTCCTCCCTCCCTAATATTAAATTTCTTCTTCCGGGTCCAACAGACTCAACGGCCATTATCCTATATATCGGGTAGTTACAAAAAATTTAGTTTTTGAGTAAGTTAACAAACTCCCACTTAACACACCCTGCCAATCACCTATACCAATCCACTCTGGATTTTTTTACCACCTTAATCTTCATACTGACCAAAAAACTATAATTCTTTGAATGTACATCTTTTCGTTCTATTTTCCTCCTACCTACTTAATGCATTTCTCATAATTCAACGAACCCCACATAAAACTCCCTAAGGTCGTTTCCCATCAAAAGTTTTATGTCCTCAGAATCATCATTTGGGCATCTCATTTTACAGGCAAATCTAATTCTCCTCCTCTTCACGACTACGATGCACCGTATTCTCAAGTAGGAGGTGGCCGACTTTAAGTATCTCGTGCAAGATGAGCAAAAAACTTGCCATTAAGTCCTTGGTCTAATTATTTTATAAGATTTGATGAGGAAGAACAATAGTGGCCCCAGCAACTGGAAAAACACACGTGTGACAACCCACTGCCCGTTTACACTATATAGGTTTGTTCTCCCATTTCCCCCTCCCACCATGACTATTGATTTGTTATCCCCTTACGAGTCTGTCCCATTTAGTTTGTACAAAATATTATTCCAGACAAGCACCATAAAGTTCTACATCTAAAATTAACCACAACTATGCAACAGGTAACGAAATATATCACTTCTCCATCGCTACAGTTTATAACACCTCGCTAATAGGCGCAACCATCAAGAAAAACTAGTTACAAGTTCCTTCCTTTTCATAAAATCTTCTGCACGAAACCTATTCCACCAAGATTTTAAATTGCACCCACTAGCTTTTTAATCGCACTATGCCCACATTGCAACACAAAAATAAACTTATTTCTCATGTTCAAAGGACTATGTGGGAGAATCGCCTATTCACAAAACCAACTTTACTACAACGTCTTCCATCCAGAATTATAACTGTATACATTATACGACAGAGTCATTGAGTCTTTACGTCAATGCAGTTCAGGCTAATAGTTTACTATAATGTTTCTCATCCACACTTTTATATATCCTAACCTTAACATTATACGCTATTATCATACTACATATTAATGATATCATATATATTTATATTTTAATCAATTACAAATGCATGAAAATATTTCAATTTACTTATAACATCAAATTTAATTATATATTATATTAATACATTAATATTAATATTACTATTCATAATATTTTAAATTTACTCTAGGTTACTTATAATATACTTGTTTCCATGGTATTGCCAGTATGGCACGACTTGTATCCAAAGGGGATGGCCCCAGGGGGCCCATGGCCCCTCCATCCCAAATCAAAACATCACAACCACCCCACACCGGCATTTATCATGTGAACATTTACAAAAATTTTTTAAAGTAATCATATTGTTTAATGAACTCTCTTACAATAAACACAGCTCTTCTAAATTAAAAACTTAATTTTATATCAAGTATATACGTTACGCTGTCAGGATCGTTTGTCTTAAGCTAGTATCACCTTAACTTTAGTTAAACTAAAACTGAAACCATCTTATCCAGAGAAACTGCAACCACAGAATCTTCAGCAATTCTTGAAGTGAATGTGTACTAAGACAGCATTTTTACTTTTCGAAGACCTAGATAATCGTACAGTTCCTTTAGCTTACTATATATACTATAACTTCACGAAGAACAGAAGAAAGAAAAGCAAACTATAGAAGATGTTCAAGACACAACTTTTTGCAAGAAGTAGTGAAGCCCGTAATGGGGCGTTGGTGTGCAGCTGAACCTGCGGGCAGGCGTGCCAATATTAGGAATAATACTTCCGTATGCCCGACGCGTACAAATTCTTCTAGCATATATTCCTCACAGATATATAGTATAGCGTCGACCGAGATTCCTTATCCGAGTGTATGCGCAGAAATGTGTTTTCCCGGCAGCACTCCTACAATGAAGGTAGCATTAGCGAGCTGGCGATCGATCTCTCCTTTTTTCGAGTATATATGATTAGAGCACTTGGCAATAGGATAAATTTAATATCCAGCCACTTAGACCGCCAACATTAAGAGAGGTTTTTAAAAAATACAATATACAAGAAATTATAAAATCTTCTTACAGTCTGCAATTTGTCAATGACTCGCATAAACAATCATAACACCAGGAACAACAGTGAATGTGGGCCTATTTGAGAAAATAAAGGAGGCAATTTGTAGACCACCGATTTTTACAACGCGAAGATCTGAAGAGCCCCAATCTTAAATTCTTTAGTACCACCTCAGTTACTTTCCCATGTGTGCCAATGGTAACTTTAATGTGAAGCATGTGGAAAGTGGCATATCGTAAACATGATACTTTCAGACTCCCAATGTGTCGCATAAAACAGCAAATAGAAGACGACGTTTTGCCCTATTATGATTCCCACCACTCCAAACACATTTACATATTTCCAGTCGTGCAAATAACGCATAAATTTAATAACCGCTCCAAGCGTCGGTGCTTATAGAAACCCTTTCGCTGTAATTCTTGTATCATAAAGGTCACAGGTCGGGAAAGGAGTCCTTTCCAAACATTTCAACATTAAGAACTATTTATCATGAAAAAATAAAACCAAGGAGGATAAACAATTGACATAAGAAAAAACCCATTGGATCGCATGACAACAAGAAAACAGAGATCTTATCCTTGCTGACTTCTCTGCTCCGCTATTCTCTCCTTTGTTTCTTACAGTACAACCGAACGCAGCACTTTTCAGATATATCAAACTGAAGGAATGTTATCTGGACACTTTGGCTCCTCGCGCTCTATTTGCTTCTGCAATTACATTAATTCTAGATGTCAATTAGATACCAATATAGATCTTTAAGTAATCTATAAAAATCTTATTATTCCCTTTTTTCTTAAAATTTTAATAGTTGTGAAATATAACTTTATCATACAATAATGGTTTGGAAAATATAGAGGTACGTTTATGGGAATCTACACAGCGCTATTTTTTTGATAAAGATGTTATGAGATTCACAAACGGTATTATCTGCGATCGGGCGATGGACATACGTAGTCATGCTATACGTAACCCTACGGTATCTACAAACTAGAAACTAAGCCCCATACACACCTTTATAAGTTAATCGTTTTATACATGTCAGAGTTAGGGCATCTTAAAGACACTGGCAAGTATAACAATGAGCTTAGGCTAGCTGCATGAGTGCGAACGAGATATTCTTCCCCCTATTAATCCTGTCATTACGCCTGTTGCAAGCCCCAAATATAAACTAATAC
>JABUQX010075452.1:0-15000 GCA_015478945.1 Trachelipus rathkii
GCTTTTGATTTGAGGAATAAATGAGTATATAATGCATGATTTGGGGGTGGACAAAGTTGCATTTACTTTCTACATATAACTGCTAAGAAAAAAAATTTCTCTACACGGAAAACATATCTCCGCAGCTCTTGTAGCATATCGGCATGAATTAGAATTTTATACGAAATGATTAAGTCAGCTCTTATAATGAGGTTGTTCAATGATATAGGTTTACAATTTGACGTAGTACTCTAGATTTTGTGTTGAGGCCATAAAGATAAATGTATCCAGCTACACGTTGCCGATGCTGTTTGAAATTTATAGAGGACGAGCGGAGAACCCCTAAATCATTTTGGACAGATTAGAATGGAATTCAAGGGGCAAGAGTTTCAGAGGATGCTCTGGGAGTATGGTAAAAAAGCTATTACAATACATTTTCCGGAAACAAAGCGGGCAGGTAAAGAGTCACGTACTATTAAGTCTAACGACGTAAAATTTTTCGTAAATTATGAAATACTTATAAATATATTGATATACTGGCGATCTGGCTTATTCTTATAACAGGTCTTACCATAGAACTATAAAAGCAACTATTTTAGAGATGTCAAAAACTAGAGGAGTTGACTTATGGCGTGAAAGAAACAAAATAAAAGATGAATTCTTTCTGAAAGGTAAACGATAATGTAAGAGTTTCTCGAACAGAAGAAAGTTTTGAAAAGTAATGGAAATCCGGTTGGCTATTACTTTTTCTATTTCCTCTTCACAATATCCAATCATTCAGTCGTGCGATACGTTCTTAAGGTTATGTTATCTGAAGATTAATATGGTCGAAAATAAAGGCGGATTTTATAAGCAGGAATGCAAAAAGGTAAGGTTCAAGTTCAACAACAGAATATTAATTGAAATATTAGTTAAAGAATAAAGGAAAAAATAAACAGTTACTTGTGAAATGGAGGGGATTCTGGCCAAGTTTAATACTTATGTAAAAGCAAGTGAAGTTAAGAATCATTAATCAGTTGCAATTATAATCATGGAGAGTGTAGATCTTTTATATTAAGTGCCTTTTCAGCCTCTTGGATTTAATCTGATAATGTAAACTTCGATTTTACAACTGTGCTAATGAATCTTAAACTTGAAAGAGAGGCATACGAAGTGGAATATGTGAAATGAATATTAAATACGGACATAGAAAATTTGCCTCACATTCTATTCTGGATGGTGTACAGAAGTGTGGAATGTGTTGAAACTATATTAACAGAGGAAGGTTACTCGTTTTTCTGAAGAAGAACTACATTTGCCAAAAGAGAATTGAATGACACTTGCTAAAAAGAATCTTCATTGAAGAATTTGTTTCTGCGACGGTCTTATTTTAATTCGGTGCCTGCTATTTGTTATTTAAACGGTCTCTTTGATATGAGTATTATGTGTAAGGACTTGGTATACAAAACTGAAATGCGTACAGTATGAAGATTAAAGTAATATATCTTAAGTTCAAAAAGTTAATCGTAAACTACGAGACGGGACATGGCCTTTTTTCTCGAACGATCAACATGGCAACGCAAACATTATTTCGCAGACCGTGTGCTGAGTTAGGATTACTCTTCATGATATCGCGTTACTATGCTTAGAAGAGAGGGTAGTACTACTATCTGTGGAGAATAATCGTAATGACTCACGATGAACAAAAGATGGAAGCAGAATGGAGTACTGCAATTATCATGTAACCTTGCCATCGAGATGCTCAATCGAGTCAGGTAATGGCCTTATGTTTTACAAATATACAATTGATTACTCATCCAAATATGTGCGTTAATACTAAAAACTTTCTTACAAACAAGTATATATTTCCAAAGAGAGTAAAGTATAACATTCCTATGTTCATTATCTACCTTGAATAGATCAAGATTTTTACTCTGTAAACGCGTGCTAGATAACGATGTCGCAAGGAAATCCTTTTCCCTTTACCAACGGGTGCATTTTATGCAAAGTTCATATTGGGAAAAAGGATAACAAAGAAAGATAATGGAAATATATAAGAGTGTAGTGCAGGATATATTTTTCATCATTAACTTACTCTCACAGTGAAAGATAGTATAAGAAAGATACTCCTGTAATAATGGACGAAGAAAGGGGATTCCGGGGAACAAAAATGCAGAGGGGTAGTGGTTTGGTGGATTTTTTGTCGCAAGCTTATGGAGAAGTGGAAGGCATTACTTGCAGGAAAGGCGGGGAATATTAGGTAAAAAAGCTTATAGAGAAGCAGGTTTGCATACTATTCCAGATATTGCTGCTTAGCAGGCCAATAATTCCACGCGTACAGGATTAAAAGACGTCATGTAGCCGAATGTTTCATGATGAGCTGCTGGATGACTGGTTAGAGACGCAAAATAAGACGTTAACAGTGTCAGGCACGAGGTCGTAGGGAACAAGAAGATTGTCAAAATGAAGAAAAAGGCTAAGCGGAAAAATATCTAAGAAAAATGTATGATGGTTTGCTATTAAGTTACTAACTGATGAACTTTTTTACGAGGTGTGTTTATAATAAGTAAGGAGTTTTTTCAATGAAATGTTCAATATATGAACGACCAGAGCTGCACATCAAGAATGCATGTGTCCTTCATCCTTCTAGTCTGGATTGTATGTAAGGAGGTGAAATTGAGATTGCTCTTCTCTTCTGAACCTACAACGATTTGCGTTAGCGAAGTCCAACTATTAATTTCCAAGGATATTAATCCTTGCATTCAATTAATCACAGATGTGTCCTCTAGAGGTTCACATACTTCCAGCACTCTGATCAGTACGCTAGATCCCTCTAGATGTGTTTTATATGTAAAAAACGAATTTAAAAACTGATGGTACAGATCTTCCTCGGTGATGAACCATTATAGTATCTGAAGCGAAGGAATCACACATCTCTTTGATATACATGTTTTACCCGGTTGAAGTTCTATCTTAACGTCATACTAGGTGCAGTCTAGTGCTAGTGCGTCGGTATAGCTATATAGAATTTGTTAAAATAGGGTATTATGGATAAATAGTCTCATGCAGAGTGTAGCATCTCATGCTCAAATCATGCGTGGTTTTTAGCAGTTTAAAGAATGAACTGTCACATATAGGATATTAAAGAGCTAAAGTCGATAGATAATACTTCATGGAATTTTATAGTTGGAGTAGTTGGCGATATCTTCGCTCAAGAAAGACTCATTCTACATCTGTAGATACTAGATCATTTTATCCACGATCAATCTAATTTGCGCTCATTAAAGTAAAAAGTAAAGACCTAGCTGCTACAGTGTATGTCTGAACGTTTTCCAACTGTTTGAGGCTTATAGCGTCTAAGTTTAGAAAGTGAAATTATCACGCACAGGCGGAACAGTTTGAGAATTGAAAATTCGCTTTTGCATACTGAGGAGGAAGGTACGGTGCTGTTAAAGAGATGTTGAAACCAGATATTGTAGGAGTGTTGTGATTTATGTGAAATAGGTTATAATATAATGTTGTAGAACGTTGGATAATTTACCATCAGGAAAGCTAACGTGAATGGTGATTGTGGAACGATAAAGCCTACGTCCGCGGAATGTCATAACAAGACCACTAGTAATTTCTCACGACCTTTCGGACTTAGGAGGCTATCAGTGTTACAGCTGTGAGTTAGGACTCCTCAGACGGACGTGGATTGTGAACTGGTGTATATCTCGGAGACCTAATTCTCTGTAGTGCGGCTTTTACGACACTTAATCTATTACTGGAATAGTCATGTAATAGGATAAGCGGGACAGGGTTAAATCTTGAGAATACGTCAAGAAATGAGTAATTTATATGCTCGATATGATTACTTGGCCTCGGAGGCACACAAGAAAACTTGTCAGCTTGAACGCCTAATTCCATTTAAAACATTTTGGAGAAGGGAAACTATTAGGCTAATCTCTCTTTTGGATGATTCTATCAATCAACCAACACGTAGTTGAGGTCTAATTTCTTGTCGAGGCATGGCCTCAACGTCCGATCTCGAAAATGACAGACGTAGGTAACGTAGCTCTTGTTGTTAATATTAATATGAATGATCACAAGAGGAAAATAAAATGGTGTTCTGACAAAATGAACCTTGCTTTTTAGGTGTGTTTGCTATTAAAGAAATAAACTCTGTAAAGTTGGAGAAGGACGCTCTGCCCCCCCCACCCCTCCCTTCATGATTCAGTACATTGCCTTCGTCCAATCGACGTAAAGGACATGCGATCTTTCCTTAATGGACAATATTATCCCGATATCTGGGGTGATAAATTTAACGTCTAGTGGTAAAATTGCTATATTGAATACATTTATTATATTAACTATTATTTAAATATAATAATTAAGCTTTTGTAAAAACTATGTCTTCCCTGTTCAGCCCTTATATTCAATTTATGTGGAGTCTATTGTACTTTTATTATTATGTTTTTTAAATAATGTTGTTTTAAATAAACTTTTAAATATTTTGATGCTAAAAATTTGTTGTCAACTTGATTTTATAGTTTCCTGATTATGTAAGTAAATGCTTAGAATGAAAAACGCGATTTTACTTCCTTAAAATCTTATATATAAAAGTTTTTTACTGGTTGTCTTGCAATTTTAATTAAATATAAAATGTTTATATAACCGAAACCCTGTGTTTTTGTTTTACTACTTTTTTTATTTTTTAATTTGTAATGTAAGAAAATAAAAAAGTTTAAAACAAAAATAAAATAGAATATAAAAGTTATAAAACAAAAATATAAGAAGATATATATATGTTAATAAATATATGAGTTAAAAGCAGTAAAGCAGAAAGTTAAAGCAGTATAGCATGAGTTAAAGGCAGTAAGCAGTAAAACAAAAGCAATAGCTATCCCTAGAGTGTTAGGTACAGCTCTATTGTTTACTACTTGCTTTAACTTGCTTTGAAGGTTATGGTAAGTATGCTGAGTTAAAGTGGGTCAGTAAAGCAGAAAGTTAAAGGAGTAAAGAAGTTTAAAGCAGTAAGTCAGAAAGTTAAAGCAGTAAGCAGGAGAAAGTTAAAGCAGCTAAAACATGAGCTAAAGAGTAAACATGAGGCTAGCAGTAAAGGCATAAAACAAAGCGATACTATCCGTCTAGGTGTTAGGTAACTTACCCTCTATTGTTTTTACTGGCCTTATGCTATTAAAGTTGTGAATCCGCTATTGAAGTTCAACTGCAGTCAGCAGAACGAGTTAAACGCCGGTAAAGAAGCAGAAAGTTAAAGGCAGTGGAAAGCAGAAAGTGTAAAGCAGTAAGATACGCAAGAAAAGGTACAAAGGCAGTAAGGCAGAAAGTTAAGCAGTAACCACGAGTATAAAGCAGGTAAAGCAGAACAGTTGCAGACTAAGCAAGTTAACGGCAGAATAAAGACCAAAGCATATCTGAGACTGCCGTAGGTGTTCGAGGGTAAAGCGTTCCTGTGAAGGACACTCGGTCACTTGTTTTACTGCTGTTTAAGTCGTAATGCTAAGTTTATAAATGTTCCATTGTCTAATAAAATTTCGATACATTGTAGTAAAGAATGGTAATGAACATCGGATAGTATTAATATAGTGAAGTATCATCGAAAGTGTTCATATATGCAATATAATTGCTAATTTACACATTGATATCATATTTTTCGTATTCAGCGCGTGAATTTCAAATGATACGGCTAGCTGTGCGGAGCTACGCGGCGGCGAGTTTTACGCGAGAAATGATTATGCGCCTGCGGGCGCACGCGTCTGGGCGGCGGAACGCGGATATATTATATGTCACGCGTCCTCAGCGGACAGACGCATCTCGGGTCGGACGTCGATTCGCGTGTGATGAGGTTGAACGCTTGCGTAGCACGAGACTCGGAACGTTTGGATTCAGTTCACTGGTTCTCTAACTGTCGTAAACTACTCTCTTATTAAGAAGATAAGATAAAATAGATCTAATGTACATAGAGCTTGTTATAATATTGTTTATCATATAAACACATACTCTAACTATGGGGCATATGTAAGTGAATGGCGAATTCTACGGCAGTTTCTTTTGGGTATATTACACTATGCTCTATATACTATAGTATACGGCGTAGTACATCTCATATACTTAGCATTGCTTCTAATTCGGTCAGTTGGAGGCTTAGAAGCAGGTTTGCATATAATAGTGCGCACTCGCAGTTTGTCAACTGATCTGTGTGCACATCTGCACTGCACTATGTGGCACCTCACTTGGCACTCAGTTGGCACTGCACTTGGCTTTTCTACTGTTCTGTCTCTTACTTCTCCGTCCCTATTTGAGCACTTCATTGGCATCTACCATCTGTGGCTACTCATTCATGGCCTTTGCACATCTTACTGGCCGAACTCATCTTAATATATCTTGCATGAGCAATATCATCATGACTTAGGAAGCATCCTCTAGTACTTTCTTACGGTGATGGGAACCATCCTAGCATCCAATTTAGCGTTGGGTCTCCTACTAAATCTATGGGCCCAGTGCGCGCTATGATTGGCGTTCAACGTTCACTATAAGGGTTACTAGAAAGATTATCCTTTATAGGTCTGAAAGTAAAGGTAAAGTAAAACGATAGTTAGAAAGAAGAGTGGCTTCTACAGCGCCTATTCAACACTAGGAAGCCAAAGAAGATGGACTCGTAATGGTGTCATAATCTCTTTGTGACGTCTCGTTAGTTCTTATGAGACTATTTATGCGTCAGGCTTAAATAGGCCTCGAAAATTTCTATGGTTCAAGTTACTGGCTATTAGGTCTTAAAGTTACATTCTAAAAAACATAGTGCTGTAATGTACACTAAAGGTAATGATCTAAAGGAATATCTTACTGCGGTGGTCAAAGATCGTTCGTAGCTTCTGAGACACAAGGTTGAGTCTGAAAATTGTCCGTGGTGCCAATTGACCCTGGGAAGACATAGGGTATTGCCAAAATTCATCCGTGGGCCGACAAACTTGACCATGTATCTGGCATAGGTGGTCAACGAAAGGTAAAGAACATCGAAAGAAATGGGCTAAGGGCCCCTAAAGGAAAGATCAAAATTGACGCCGTGGGGGCGAAAAATTGCCCAGTGCGAAAAAATTAGGGGCGTAAAATAGGAGGTCAATACTGTAACAGGAAAAACCGTACGAAGAGGCACGGATTTTTGCTGGACGCATCGTTTGGGCGCACACCTTTCTTCGAAAGGGTGCTAAAAGTTAGGGTTGCACAAATTAGGGTTGCCAAAAAGTTAGGGTTGCAATAAATTAGGACGCCCCTAAAGGGTCGTCAAAAATTAGGGTTCTCAAAAAATCTACTTCCCCTAAAAGAATTAGGGTTTCAAAAATGTAGGGTTCTCAAAAAAATTAGGGTTTCAAAAATATTAGGGTTCTCAAAAAATACCCTGGTCTGAAAAATACCGCACTGTGGATAGCGATCAAAGGTCACAGGCAAAAAAGGTAGGCAAAAAAGGTCAGGCAAGAAAAAGGTCAAGCGCCAAAAGGTCAATGCCCCATAAAGGTCAAGCCCAAATAAGGTCAAGGGCAGGCTAAAAAATTGGGCTCAAAAAGGCTCAGAGTAGGTTCCTGGGACTGCTGTGGTCAAATATGACAACACGGACGGTAATTGGCGTTCCCTACTAGCTAATACAGCTACTATGTATAATAGCTATATATAATATAGCTACTAATACGTTAGTGATATTAATTATATGGTAATATAATGAATATAAGTACTTTATTGAATATAACGGTGTATAAGTAGTTATTTACTACTTTATATATATATTATATAATAATAATTCACGATAGTACGTAATAACTACGTAGGTATCATATATATACCGCGTCACATGTACCACTATATTTATTACGAATACGGTAACTGGTTCTACCTCATTGTAAGTATATACTATATATATTATTAGTATATATTATAACTATATATTATATTATTAAGATATACAAATCAAACTAACCGTATATACTTAATATATTAGTACATATAGAATAATAAATTATTGCACCTCGTCTAAAAAAGATAGAGATAATGAAAGAAAGGTAAAATAGTCTAGAAAAGCCTGCAGGATAGGATGTTTAACCTTTTATATAGAAATCATAAACTCTAGAGAGGAACGCTTTTTCAAGGGTATTTATTTTATTTTTCTATTACATATTCAACTTTTAATTTTGGACGCTGTAGGAAGTATTTGTATCTTTTATATCAACAAGACTCAAATTTTATGAGTCATTTTTCTTTCGCTCTATTACTACATAATTCGTCTATGTGTTTGGTAATTATTTAGCCGCTGGGACATTGCCATTTGCGGAGTATTGAAATACGTTTATCTCTCTTCTCTCTCTCTATACGATGATAGATTATTATTATTATATATCTACCTGAGTTACCCTATCAATTATAAATATATAGAAGTACAATGTTAACTATTCATATCAAGTCCGCTCACTGAGTATAATACTAATGTACCAAAAGGAGGAGGCATATCCATATACTACTACATAATTGATAATGAGTAGATACTAAGCATAAGTAGCATTAAAGATATAACCATTTAAAGTGAATATATGTGGGCTATAGGGGTGTATATCGTTATACTCAAGATTTATTAATACCTGTCCGCTATCATTATAATTATACAGTATTGTAGCTATTATTCGTAATATAATGTACGGCGTTCGTAGTAGAGATATTAGGTTCTACCGTTTTTTAACTTTATCTATTATATAGTCTCAGTAGTAAGTAGTCTAATGATTGAAGAGGATGAGAGATTAGAAGAGGAGAAGTAGAGAAAAGGTTAAAATTTATTAATGAGAAGATGACATATTAGAAAGCTGTTAATAAATTAATATAAATAAAGATGACATATAGAAAAAAAAAACAATAACAACATATAAATTAAATGAACATAAATCATAAGAGCTTAACGAGTCACGCATTACAGTGGGAAGAAAATTTCTCGATGTAAAATAAGAGTTTAAGATGAAAGTCTAAATTTCATATAGAGTTGTGTTCAATAATTTAGACATAGAGGATACTGGTTGCTCGTAGAGCGATTAGAAAAAGAACATTAACAATATTCCAAACTGTAGGCAGATGGAAAATATATTTACTTTTTCTAACATAGCGACTGATAGCGTCATCCAGTCGCAGCAAGGTTCGCAAGTTATCATAGGGCAGTAGGATATTAAGTTATTATTAGTGATTAGCGGAGTTTTTTCAGTGGTGGATAAATGATTCTTTATATCTAAGAGTAGGTAGAAATCTTTTCGTGGGTAGAGAAAATGATGCATTTTAATCGTATGGTTGAGTGGGCAAAGTATTCGATTATTAAGTTTTGTTAAGTTGTTTTTCCCCACTATTCTTTGTAGTTTCTCGTAATTCGATTCATACTGGAAAATAAGATGAATGAATGAGAGTATGTATCGCAATTTTCATGTATCCGGTTAAATGGTCATAAAAGACCAAATCTGAACAATAAGATGATCTAAGTCATTGGTTACACTCCACAAATTATTAGGTGTTTATTTGGGGTATTCATGACCTTAGAGGTAGTCTCACACACCACTTCGGACAACTGTGAGCTGCTGTGTATAAAACATAAGACTATTTAATTCCCTAAGGTGCTAATAACTGAAATATCAGAATAGAATTCAATACGAAAAATACTTTGGTGAAAACTTGCTTTGAGATGTTAAAAATTGAAACTTGTATGCTCCTGTCATGCATAAACTTCTTGTCCATGGTCATATATTTAGGAGATGCGATTTTTTAACGCATTGTCTATTAGCATATTTCAATATGGCCAATTGAATAATCTGTATATACATGTTTGAAGAAAATATTCCTATTATTGCATGTTTTAATGTCATTTATCTATCGCTATGGTCCGACCCCAATCGGAAATATGTGAGTATCTGGAATATTGGGTGATAAATATTAGAATGACTATACTTAATTAGATGATAATGGCTATATATAACTACTATATATAAGATTTAAAAGACCGGTACATACTAGCTAAATCGTATAGTATCTATGGGTATAGATAGATTCCATAATCACTCATAACACATTACAGTTAGAAGTGAAAGGGAAAGTGAATTACCTTTAAGCTATCTGCATAGAAGACCTTGTCGAGATGATATGAAACTTATCATAATAAACGTTACTATAAACAGCTCGTTAATTTAAATAATCATTATGATAATATATAATAGCCAATATAGAACACAAATATGCATATTTTTAGAGTTTATCCTGACCTTATTTATTTAGTTATCTCACTAATTACTTAACAAAGTTTTCCCTAAATCATATAGATCAGAAGCTAATAAAATATTTAAATGTCTTTATTATAATATTTTGCGCAGCGTTAACCAATGAATCAGGCAGGCTCAAGATGATGTAAAATTGTATCAGGCGGTTAGGCGTGCGTCATCAAACTGACATGTCGCTCGGCGACAGCTCGCGCATATACGCTCTACAGAGTGGATGGCCGAGAAGCGCTGTGTCCTCGACAATGGTGTTTCTGCTCTTCACCTCATCCATTATGATTCAACTTCAGAGACATTCCACTTTATTTGTAAATAGGACTTGACAATGCTTGCTGTAACCAATCGACTCTTGTGTTGCATAAAATCAAAATACGTATTAAGATTTAAATTAAGCGCACCGCAAATCAAGCTAGGGTTGTGTTATCACTATATATACAGACGCCAGTTCATACCTTACATCGTCATTACAGTGCTGTCGTAATTATTAGTTTAGCCTCTTGATTATTCAGATTTATAAGCCGCAAGTCTTATTATGCAATAGATATATTTAGACTGGAACCTTCAATATCTTATTAGATGTGCCCATATTAATTTACGCTTTGATATTCTTATAGAGAGGCTCATTTTGTATATATACTAATAGATTTTTCGATAATCTTGAAGCATGCATTCCGGTTAAAAGGAATAGAGTTTTCAGTCTTCTACATATCATTTAATTTTAGCTAAAATTTAAGTTCAATTTTTATATCTATCATGTCACGTATTGACATAGTGTAATTATATCTTATTCACTGCCAGATCTTTATGTGGTGAATAAAAATACTTTACACTTAAACTATAAAGGAACATGCAAGTAATATAAACACTACAAAAATAGAAAAGTAAAACAACTATTGATTAATTGTAAATAAATTAATTATATATTAAATACCTTTCAATAATTGAGTTCAGTACATCCATTAGATGGAGGAAAAAATCATTATTATATAGGCGTTCCGCGTCATCACATTCATCTTTTCGTTTCAGAAAGTGAGGATCATGAGCGTGCTCGTACATCACGACAAAATAGTATACGGAGTTAGACTCACTCTGTTCAACAGGCTAGAGAGTTACATAATGAGATAAACAGAGCTCATCAGCTTGCACAACCTCCACTCAGCCCTCATCTGCGAATATTGTTGCCAGTGATCGTTTCGGAGAAAAATATGTGTCCCCTGGTCTCGTAGGTGTTACATCTAACTATTTGAAGTCTAAAGACTATTATTTCCACTTAGTCTCTGCTCACTAGTATCACAGAATTATCAATGGTTATAGTAAAAAAAAAAGAATCATTAAATAACTATATAAAGAAATGAAATAAGAAAAACAATGTTTAGGAAAGCATTAGAAAGGAAAGGGTAAGTAAAGAAAAAAGCCAGACATTAGACAAGTTGTTAGTTTTATTAGATATAGAGATGTAATTTACAAAAAAGTATCATTAGCCATGAAGAAAATAAAAAATTTAAAATTACCGATTATAATCATGGCTGATAGTATATGTAGAGCAAGATATAACTCGCGTTGATAATAACTTATAGAGTGAGCAATTGTAGTCAATTTGAACCATCTTTGCAGTTAATCCTCCTGATTACCTACGTCAGGCTAGGATGGAAGATATGAAGTACTACACACTCAGTATATAAGACTTTTGTTATACTGCTAGTCTATACTGAATGTTAATTTTTAGGAATGATAATAATTATTATGCATGATTAAAATAATATTAATGCTTGAAAAATCAAAACAATTGAGTTTTCCTTGCAGTGCTCGCCATTGACACATGTGTGATTAATTATTGGATGATTGATGCTGCCTGAATATTTAACTGACGGGATAAGATTTATTATTGTCATTTGGTTCTAAATATTGTGATACTTTCTGTCTTGCTTTCCTCGTAAGCTTATGGTAATTATTAGCTTGTCCTCCACTGCTTATATGAGTTATTAATTGTAATAATTACTCTAATTTTACAAGGCTATATAGCTGGCATGATATTGCAATTATCACATTCATAAGTTCCTTATGCCTGTTGTTGCAATATATCATTGCAGAAGCAGGGCCGGTGGTACGATTTGGAGTGTGCGAAATTTACTATTTTCAACATAGAAACAGTGCCCGCGTATTTACTATCTTAAAAGATTTGTTTTATATTTGTGCCAGAAAATAGAGCAGGCCACATTTGAATGCAAGGGGTAGGAGGCATCCTGAATGCTTATTTGAGAGAGTCCGCTAAGATCTGGCGTGGCGAGAGGCTGCATCAACGCAGCTCTCATATATTCAGGCCTTATTGAAATACTCTTATTAATAAATAATTATAGTGAAATTCCTATGGTGTTATAAGAAATTTACAGATTTATTGCCCAAGTTAAACAAATCGATTTTATACCAATTCTGGCAGCATAAAAATACAAAAGTGCTCGTGTGGCCTAAAATCGTTCATACAATTATTATGGCCGGTGGCGTTTGTGTGATATAGTTAAATTATGGGCCTATATTATATGACATCATAATGAAATTATCTTTGCATAATTTGACAATTACACTACATAGTTTTTTACTTAACGTCTACCATGTTAAGGGATTATTTCAATCTCTGGCAAAATTGTGTAGATATAAAGTTCGCAATAAGCAGAATAACTCAACCGCTTGTTACAATTTGAAGTTACCATCTATTTCTGAATTCTATTCAATATATGTAAGTTTTTATAAGTCTGTGTTGAGTGTCAATCTGTCAGATATATAATTATATATATACGTATAGGATAAGTGTATATAAGATACTAATGTATTATATAGGGAGGTGGATTATAGGTCTATAATATATATATATAGACACATATATATAATATAGTATTATGGATATATATAATATATATAATATATATATTTATATATTATAGTATAGTAGTTATTATTGATATATTATGTATATCATGTAAGTCTTATTATGCTTATTTTCTATTATTATTAATTATTTAGTATATATATATTATTAATTAGTTAATTATGTATTATTATTATTTTATTTATTATTAATTTATTATGTATTATTATTTATATTATTAATTATTATTATTATTAATTAGTTATTTTATCTCTGATATTTAGGGGGCTCTGTCAGAAAAGGAAGGTTATCACACTGAAATACGTTCAAGATATATATTGCACGAGAGTTGGCAACCTTTCTTTTCAGCCGAGTACGGTCAGCTGCAACAGACTGCATTTATGATTGTTGAAGCGTTTAATGAAAAGCTTCCTTGCAGTAGTTATCATTAATTTTTCACTACATTCTCTGTTTTTATTTTTATTTTTTATAAGTTTAACCATATTGAAAGCTATTGTATTACGCAAGGTTAACGATATAAACTTAGATTTTTAATAAAGATAACATGTTTTAATATACTATTTGGGCTGCAGAAGACAAGTTGTATGCCAATTCTCCCAAATTTCATCATTTATCGGTTGACGGTAATTGGCTAAACTAGCAGCGTTATTGAAAAAAAAACAAACGAATTAAGAAGTGCGTTTTCTGCTACACCAAAAGGGGAACTTTGGGATCTTCTATCTCGGAAAACACGTCGCTCCTCGTACTCCTCCTACTCTTTCATTGTCCCTGTTCATGGGAAAGCTGTCATTCACACACCCGCGTTCACGCCCTCCCGCGTGTCTCAAGGCGACCCCCTTAGCAACAACTCTTTTTGCTATTTTTATAGGCGTGTCAATCGGGTCATTAGTAATAATTTTGCAATTTGTTCACTTGATAGTAATTACTTTTGGATAAGGTAAATTATAATATAGCATATAAATGGGTTGGATTAATTATTTTATATGTTAATTATTATTATATATTATTATTATTATTTATTATAATTTTAATGATTATTATTATTATTATTATTTATCTTGCTACTAGTATTAGTAGTATGCATTATCAACGCCTAGTCTAGACTGGATCTTATTAAGTAACACTCTATAATCTCTTTCTAGCTATCGAACTGTTGCATCATCATCACCCATACTATAGATAATAATAATATAAAATAATAAAAAGAAGAGAAGAAGTAATATAATAATAAATAATAATATAATAATAATAATGAATAAGTATAAACGTTAAATAATAATAATAGTATGATAAGTGGATTAATTTTATATATTCTCTAAATATAGCAATCTAGCACGATATCACTTCACACCAATGCTGCGGAACGAGGTTTCCGAGTATTGTCTTGTATGGAGTGCGTTTTTTTTTTTTCTCTTTTCTAAATAAATAAAGAGGGTACGGAGACGGAGCTGGAAATTTTAGAGTGATCGAGTCGGAGTCAGGCCGGTAAAAAATATGAAAAAAATAGATGAGTTATTGATGCCAAGAAGAGTTTATTGAAACTGAGTTAACACCACACATTACATTTCTGCTTTAATGCTATGAGAGGCATTCAAGAGTGAACATCCTTGACTCTCAGAATTATTTGAGTGCATGATGATGATGACAAAATACAAAATAAAGATTTTGATAAATAGACTAAGCTCTTTGAAAATCTCAGTTTTTGTTTTCAACGTCGGTATAATTAACTTGTGAATATTATCGAAATACCCTTTTGGTCAGGAGTATACACGCAGACAAAATACTTAGCAATACAAACTCTGGTTTCTCATCAGGGGTGGAGCAAGAAACACATCCTGCAAAAAATCTCTTTTAGCTTAATAAAAGAAC
>JABUQX010075452.1:22500-33886 GCA_015478945.1 Trachelipus rathkii
AATGACGTTCCTCCACAATAACCCCCACAACACACACAACACACACACACACACACACCACACACACATCACACACACACTCACCTAGCCTATCACCTAGCCTAACAACTAGCCTCCATACTAGCCTACAACCCTAGCCTCCATTATAGCCTACACCCAGCCTCCACATGCCTACCACCAGCCTAACACCGCAGACCTACACACTAGCCTACACCTCAGCCTACACTCACTCACACACACACCTACAACCTAAGCCTCCACTCAGACTTCACCTAGCCTACACCTACACCTAGATCTCACCCAGCTGTACCTACCTACAACTACCACCTAGCCTCCACCTACCAGCCTTCACCTAGCCTAACACCTACACCTACACCTAAGCCTCCACCAGCCTTCACCTACACCTACACCTAGACTCCACCCAACCTTCACCTAGCGTACACCTATACCGAGGCTACACGGGCCCCTACAACTTTGATGGGTCAACTTTTATGGCTGAACTTTGATGACGTCATCTTTGTTGACATCTATATTGATGATTCAACTTTGATGACTCAGATTTATTGATGGTTCAACTTTGATGGTTCCTAATCACCGTAAGGAGTATTCTAGTGATGTTCTATTAGTATTCTATGATTATTCTATGAGTGCCTGGTGAGTGCCAGGTGAGTGCCAAGTGAGTGCAAATGAGTGCCAATGAAGTGCCAAGTGAGTGCCAATGAGGCCAAGTGAAGTGTGCGCACACATAGTGCCAAGTGAGTGCCACATAGTGCCCACTGAGTGCCACTTTTTTCAAAGCCTTTTCTAGCCTCAATAGCCTAGAATAGCCCTATATGGTGTCTTACACGCCTAGTTACTAAGGGTATGAGGGATTCGACATGTGTGTATATTACAACCTGCAAGGAAAAATATGCTGTCCTACTACGAGTTACAGTCTTTTGCTATCACTATAGCCTAGTATATGATATATATTACTGTGCACACACTATCCTACACACATAACACTAAACTGTATGACAACTTATACACACATTCACTATGAAACTTATACACACTATGACCACTACTAAGCGCTTAACTCTCATTAGAACACTTAACATTAAAACTACTATACACTTACAACTCACACCCACACACAGATACAATCTTACGTTTACACTCACCACACTTGATTATTTTGATGCCCTCAACTTGATGGCCTACATTGATGCCTCAGCAATTGATGCTCAACGCATTGATGCCTCAACTTGAAGGTTCATCTTTGATGACTCATCTTTGATGACGTCATTTTGATACCCAGCTATATTGACTGGATTCATCTTTGAATGAATGCACCTTTGATGGCTCAATCTACCCTACATCAAAAGAACAGAGTAATAATTAAGTTTCCCTTAGTTCATAAACGTACCGATCAGGTCGCCGCATGAATCAACCCGCAGGTCGAACGCCGCCGCGTTCCGCCCCCGCGAGCGCCCCAGGCGCAATTTCCGCATACCCGCCCGCCGCGAGCGCCCGCAGGCGCCATATTTCCGCGTTCCCGCCCGCCGCGGGCGCCCGCAGGCGCAATATTCCTGTGGGAATGAAAAATATATTATATACTATAAGTCATTCATTTTTTCATACTTAAACATTTCAAAGAATTTCTTTTCAAATATACTATGAGTCATTCATTTTTATTTCATACTTAAACATTTTTTATTAAAAACATTTTCGCGAACCTAAAACTGTAACTCATTACAGACCTATTATTTAACACATATATTTATTAACATTATTTTTTACTTAATACTTTTTACTTAATACTTTTTAATTTATAAATTTTTAAAAATTGTATGTAAGAAGAAAAAAATCCAGAGTGTCTGATATATAATCATTTTTATTTTACTAACAATTAGTAGCGAAATTTTACTAAAAAACATTTAACATTAACATACCCTTAAAGCAGTAAAATCAGTAAATCTAAATAGAGGTGTTACCTAACACACCTAGGGGGATTAGTAAAGGGGGGGGGGGTGCTTTTTGTTTTTTAGCTGCGCGCTTACTCACTGCTTTACTGCTTTAAATCTCTGCTTTACTGCTTTAACTCTCTGCTTTACTGCTTTAACTCTCTGCTTTACTGCTTTAACTCATATACATTACATACCTTAAAGCAGTAAATCAGTAAATCAATAGAGGTGTTACCTAACACCTAGGGGATTAGTATGCTTTTGTTTAAACTGGCTTTAGCTGGCTTTAAACATCATTTTTACTTTGTTAACTCAATGTTTTAACTCTTTAAGAGCACCTGTTTTCAACTGCTTTAACTCATATATTTATTAACAATTCACATACCTTAAAGCAGTACATCAGTAAATCAATAGAGGTGTTACTAACACTAAGGGATTAGTATGATTTTGTTTTATGCTTTACTGCTTAACTTCTATTTTTATTTTGTTTTAAACTTTCCTTGCTTTACTGTTTTAACTTTCTGCTTTACTGCTTTAACTCATATGTTTTACTGCTTTAACTCATATATTTATTAACATTATGTTTTTTATTTTGTTTTAATACTTTTTATTTATTTTTATATTATTTTTATTTATTTTTATTATTATTTTTATTATTTTTATTATTTTATTTTTATTTTTATTATTATACTTAGTGTTATTTACTTCATGCCTATTGTTTATTATTTATTTAGACACAGCACACCACCACACACACATAACACACACACACACACACACACACGAACACACACACACACACAGCCACACTTACACTTATACACACATTCACTATGACACCTATACAACACACATTCACTATGACACTTACATCTTCCCATAGACACTTAATTAACACTTATACTCACACGCCGGTCAAAAACACACTACAACTTATACACACATTCACTATGACACTTATACACACATTCACTATGACACTTACATTCACCCATAGACACTTACATTTACACTTACACACAGATTTACTTACACACGCAGATTTACTTACACAGATTTACTTACACACACACACACGCACAGATTTACTTACACACACAAGTTTACTTACACATGCCACACTCACTTACACAACCACACACACAGATTTACTTACAACACACACACACACACCCCACACACACGCACACTCACTTACAATAAACGTATAATTTATTTAAAAGATTTTTATGTTTTAATTAACACGTACATTTATGTTAAGCCATTCAATATAACTAAAAATTATTTCAAAAGTTTTTAAAACTTCTATAATAAATCAATCATTATCTTTAAACAAAGAATTTATTATTACTGTTATATACTTTTTGTTTATAAATTTTATAACTATCCAGTTCAAATCAATACTTTTACTAAAATTTTTAATGAAATTTTATTTAAAAACATAATAGTTTACCGAATTTAAAGCAATAAAATCAGTAAATCAGTAGTAAGGCCAGCCCCTAGCATCCCTCTACACCAAAGCTATGCGACGTTTTGTTCTATTGACTTACTGCTTTACATTATCTTTAGCCATGTAATAAGTTAAAAATAACAAAATAACGTTCTTCTCTGCTAACATAAACATTGTATTTTATTAACATATCTTTCTAAAGTTCTTATTTACAAAATAACAATATTCACCTTACATTTATATTATTTACGCCTCGAGTTAACTTAAAAATATTTCAAAGTTTTTAATAATTCCGGATTTCCTTTATTATTATTATTATTATTACTATGTACCATTGACAATCCACCACGGAGTAAAACACAACAACCCGCACTCCTTACAGTTACGAAACTGACCTCTCTCTGTAAAATGTATTGAAATCCTAAATTTAGGTCTAAATTTAGGATAATCCTTTTTGTAGCCGGGGCGATTTAGGCCTAAATTCAGGTCAAAATATATTTCAAACTGACCTTTTTCTGTAAATGTGGTGCAATAACTACGTTAGGCCTAAATTTAGGCCTACATTTAGGATAAGCCTTTTTGTATCCCATGCTGATTTAGCCTAATACCAGGTCAAAGGTAATTCCAGTATAGACAGGAATCATTGTTATTATTATTTTATAACTATCAAGTTTTAAAATAACTTTTTACTAAAATTTTTATGAATTTTATTAAAAACATATATTTTAGTACCTTAGAGCAATAAATCAGTAAATAGTAAGTCAGCCCTAGCGACCCCTCTACACCAAGCTATGCCACGTTTTGCTCTATTGACTTACTGCTTTACATCATCTTTAGCCATGTAATAAGTATAAAAAAACAAAATAAGTTCTTCTCTGCTAACATAACATGTATTTTTTTAAAATCTTTCTAAGTTCTTATTTAAAAATAACAATTATTCACTTACATTTATATTATTCGCGCCCCGATGTTAACTAAAAATATTTCAAAAAGTTTTTTTAAAATAATTCGGGTTTTCTTTAATTATTATTATTATAATCTATGTACATTGACAATCCCAACACCACGAGAAAACACAAAAAACCCGCACTCCTTACGATTACGAAACTGACCTCTCCTGTAAATGTATTAAAATAAACTACTTTAGGTCTAAATTTAGGATAATCTTTTTTGTAGCCCGGGGCTTTAAGCCTATTTCCAGGTCAAAATATATTTCAAACTGACCTTTTCTGTAAAATGTGGTGAATTACTACGTTAGGCCTAAATTTTAGGCTAATTTAGATAAGCCTTTTGTAGACGGTCTAAATTTAATCCTAAATACAGGTCAATAGGTAATTCCAGTATAGACAAGAATCATTGTTATTATTATTTTTATAATATATTTCAAACTGAAGCATGCTGGATCGGTAAGATCCTTTAGGCAGTAAGAAAGAAATGTTTTCCTTACTTGTGATTTGTGTCGGAGTAAGTTTTCACTAGTTCATAAGCTAACAACCAGGGCTCAGCATGAAGCCCCACCCGCAAAGGCAGCCAATCCCCGCACCCGCTGGTGCGTCCCGCCGCGTCCCACCCGCCGCGTGCGCCAGCAGGCGCAATATTTCCGCGTTCCCGCCCGCCGCGTGCGCACGCAGGCGCATATTTCCGCGTCCCGCCCCGCCGCGTGCGCCGCGCAGGAGCAATTTTTCGCGTTCCCGCACCGCCGCGTGGCGCCTGCAGGCCGCAATCATTTCCCGCGTACTCGCACGCAACATACACACAACCACAACACACACCACACACACACACACACACACACACCACACACACACTCACTTACACATATAACGTACAATTTATTAAAACCATTTTAATTTTTTATTTTTATTATTATACTTTAGTGTTATTTACTTCATGCCTATTGTTTTATTATTTATTTAGATAATACGTTTTTAACAACCACATACAACACACACACGCACACTCATTTACACATATAACGTATAATTTATTAAAACATTTTATTTTTAATTTTATTATTATACTTAGTGTTATTTACTTCATGCCTATTGTTATTCATAATCTAGAACACCCACACACACACACACACACACACATACACCCACACACATACACACACACACACACACACACGCACACTCACGTACACATATAACGTAATAATTTAATTAACATTTATTTTTATTTTATTACATTATACTTAGTGTTATTTTACTTCATACCTATTGTTATTCATTCTTAGAACACACACACACCACACACACACATAACACAACACCCACACAACACACACACACATACAAACTTACACATACGCACCCAACCCACTCGATATTTTGATGCTTCAACTTTGTTGCCTCAGCTTTTGATGCCTCAACTTTGATGCTCAGTTTGAGCCCTCAACTTTGATGCCTCAAGTTTGATGCCCCCATCTTTATTGCCTCAGCTTTTGATGCCTCAGCTTTGAATGCCTCAACTTTAATAACTTAGCTTTGGTACCTCAGCTTTGGTGGTTCATTTTGATGACTCATCTTTTGTATGGCATCATCTCTTGAATACCACCTATATTGATGATTCATCTTATAAGCACGTTACACTTACATAGACACTTAGCACTTACACTATACACACATACACTTATTCTTTATTCACACATACGCACACTACACATAGAACACCTCACGCTCCCCATAGCCACTTACCACTCAACACACAAGAAATCAATATAATATATATAATATATAATATATAGTATATATTATATATATATATATATATATATATATATATATATATATATATATATATATATATATATATATATATATATATATATATATATATATAGTATATAATATATATATAAATTTTCATTCGGCGAGGGAATATGCGCCTGCAGGCGCACGCGGCGGGCGGGAAATGCGAAAATATTGCGCCTGCGGGCACACGCGGCGGGGGCGGAAACGCGGAAATATTGCGCCTGCGGGCGGCAAAGCGCGGAGGGTGGGGAGCGGCGGGACGGCACCAGCGGGTGGGGGCGGGGGGGGGTTTTTGGGGCCCCTGCCTTTGCGGGTGGGGCTCATGGCTGAGCCCTGGTGGTTAGCTTATGAGCTAGGGGAAAACTACTCCGACCAATCACAAGTAAGGAAAACATTTCCTTCTTACCTGCTTAAAAGGATCTTACCGATCCAGCATGTTTCAGTTTGAAATATATTTATAAAAATAATAATGAATAACAATGATTCTTGTATATACTGGAATTACCGTTTTGTAACTGGTATTAGGAATAAAGTTAAAACCGTCTACAAAAGGCTTTATCCTAAATTTAGGCCTAAATTTAGGCCGCTAACATAGTTATGTGCACCACATTTAACAGAAAAAGGTCAGTTTGAAATATAATTTTGACCTGGAATTAGGCTTAATTCGCCCCGGGCTACAAAAAAGGATTATCCTACAACACATTTTACAGAGAGGGGTCAGTTTCGTATCTGTAAGGAGTGCGGTTGTTGTGTTTTCTCGTGGTGGATTGTCAATGTACAATATATAATAATAAATAAACATAGAAACCCTGAAATTATTTAAAAAACTTTTGAAATGATTTTTAGTTAAACATTCGAGTGAATAATTATAAATGTAAGTGATAATTGTTATTTTTAATAAACTTAGAATGACTTTAATAAAATACATGTTATGTTAGCAGAGAAGAACTTAATTTTGTTATTTTATACTTATTACATGGCTAAAAATGATGTAAAGCAGTAAGTCCATAGAACAAAACGTGGCATAGCTTGATGTAGAGGGGTGCTAGGGCTGATCTTACTGATTTACTGATTTATTGCCTTAAGTTACGTAAAATATATCTTTTTAATAAAATTTCATAAAATTTTGTAAAAGTTATTTTAAAACTTGAAAGTTATAACAAATAATAATAATATAAATGATTCTTGTCTATACTGGAATTACCTTTTGACCCTGGTATTAGGCTTAAATCAGCACGGGATAGATACAAAAGGGCTTATCCTAAATTTAGGCCTAATTTAAGGCCTAACGTAGTTATTGCACCACAATTTTTACCGAAAAAGGTCAGTTTGAAATATATTTTTGACCTGGAATTAGGCCTAAATCGCCCCTGTACAAAAAGGATTATCCTAAAATTAGGCCTAAAGTAGTTAGTTATTTCAACGCATTTTACAGAGAGAGGTCAGTTTCGTATCTGTAAGGAGTGCGGGTTGTTGTGTTTTCACGTGTGGATTGTCAATGTACATAGATAATATAATAAATGAATAATAATAAAAAAAATCGATTATTTAAAAAACTTGAAATATTTTTAGTTACATCGAGCGAATAAATATAAATGTAGGTGAATAATTGTTATTTTTAAATTAAGGACTTAGAAAGATTTTAATAAAATACATGTTATTTTGTAAGCAGAGAAGAACTTATTTTGGTTATTTTTTATACTTATTACCTGGCTAAAGATATGTAAAGCAGTAAAGTCAATAGAACAAAACCGGTGGCATAGCTGGTGTTAGAGGGGTGCTAGGGGCCTTGACCTTACTGATTTACTGATTTATTGCTCTAAGGTACGTAAAATATATGTTTTTAATAAAATTTCATAAAATTTTAGTAAAAGTTATTATAAACTTGATAGTTATAAAACTTATAAACAAAAAAGTATTAACAGTTAATAATATAATTCTTTGTTTAAAGATAATGATTGATTTATTATAGAAGTTTTAAGAAACTTTGAAATAATTTTAGTTATATTTGAATGAGTAATATAAATGTACGTGTTTAATTTAAAACATAAATGTTTTAATAAATTATACGTTTTATGTGTAAGTGAGTGTGCGTGTTGTGTGGGTGGTGTGTGTGTGTGTGTAAGTAAAATCTGTGTGGGTGAGTGTAAGTAAATCTGTTTGTGTGTAGTAAATCTGTGTGTGTAAGTAAATCTGTGTGTGTGAGTGTAAGTAAATCTGTGTAAGTAAATCTGCGTGTGTAAGTAAATCTGTGTGTAAGTGTAAATGTAAGTGTCTATTTGTGAATGTAAGTGTCATAGTGAATGTGTGTATAAGTGTCATAGTGAATGTTGTGTATAAGTGTAGTGTGTGTGACCGCGTGTGTATAGTGTAAATGTAAGTGTCATGGAAATGTAAGTGTCATAGTGAATGTGTGTATAAGTGTAAGTGTGTGTGTGTGTGTGTGTGTGTGTGTCTGTGTGTGTGTGTGTTGTGTGTGTCTGTGTGTGTTGTTGTTGTGTGTGTGTGGTGTGTGTGTGTTCTAAATAATAATAACAATAGGCATGAAGTAAATAACACTAAGTATAATAATAAAAATAAAAATAAAATAATAAAAATAAAAATAATAATAAAAATAAATAAAATTAATAAAAATAAATAAAAGTATTAAAACAAAATAAAAAATATAAAAGAAAAACATAAATGTTAATAAATATGTGAGTTAAAACAGTAAAGCAGTATGGAGTTAAAGCAGTAAAGCAGAAAGTTAAAAGCAGTAAAGCAGAAAGTTAAAGCAGTAACGCAGAAAGTTAAAGCAGTAAAGCAGGAGGTTAAGCAGTAAGCAAGTAAAACAAAAGCATACTAATCCCTTAGGTGTTAGGTAACACCTCTATTGATTTACTGATTTACTGCTTTAAGGTATGTAATGTTAATAAATATGTGAGTTAATTAAAGCAGTAAAACATGTGAGTTAAAGCAGTAAAACATGAGTTAAAGCAGTAAAACATGAGTTAAAGCAGTAAAGCAGTAAAACAAAAGCATACTAATCCCCTAGGTAACTCTAAACCTCTATTGATTTACTGATTTACTGCTTTAAGGTAGTAATGTATATGAGTTAAAGCAGTAAAAGCAGTAAAGCAGAAAGTTAGAAACATGAGTTAAAGCAGAAAAGCAGAGAGTTAAAGCAGTAAAGCAGTGAGTTAAAGCAGTAAAGCTAGTAAAACAAACAGCATTACTAAATCCCCCTAGGTGTTAGTAACACTCTAATTGATTTACTGATTTACTGCTTTAAGGGTATGTAATGTTAATGTTTTTAGT
Organism: Trachelipus rathkii; assembly: GCA_015478945.1. Taxonomy (NCBI): domain Eukaryota; kingdom Metazoa; phylum Arthropoda; class Malacostraca; order Isopoda; family Trachelipodidae; genus Trachelipus; species Trachelipus rathkii. The sequence goes on from JABUQX010075452.1 coordinate 31,950, forward strand.
AAAATTTCGTACAATTGTAGTAAATAAAATGTTTATACTATCAGACCTCTTGGATTTTTTTCCTTCTTACATAAACAATTTTAAAAAATTTATAAATTTAAAAAAAGTATTTAAGTAAAAAGTAAAAGAAAATATAATGTTAATAAATATATGTGTTAAATAATAGGTCTGTAATGAGTTACAGTTTTAGGTTCGCGAAAATGTTTTTAATAAAAATGTTTAAGTATGAAATAAAAATGAATGACTCATAGTATATTTGAAAAGAAATTCTTTGAAATGTTTAAGTATGAAATAAAAATGAATGACTTATAGTATATATATTTTTCATTCCCGCAGGAATATTGCGCCTGCGGGCGCCCGCGGCGGGCGGGAACGCGGAAATATGGCGCCTGCGGGCGCTCGCGGCGGGCGGGTATGCGGAAATATTGCGCCTGCGGGCGCTCGCGGCGGGCGGGTACGCGGAAATATTGCGCCTGCGGGCGCTCGCGGCGGGCGGGAACGCGGCGGGTCGCACCTGCGGGTGCGGGTTCGTGGGTCTTCACGCGGAGAGATCATGCGGCGACCTGATGGTACGCTTATGAACTAGGGGAAGACATTAATATTAACTCTGTTCTTTGATGTAGGGTAGAGGTGAGCCATCAAAGGTGATTTCATCAAAGATGAATCATCAATATAGCTGGTATCAAAGATGACGTCATCAAAGATGAGTCATCAAAGATGAACCTTCAAAGTTGAGGCATCAATGCTGAGGCATCAATGCTGAGGCATCAAAGTTGAGGCATCAAAATATCAAGTGTGTGAGTGTAAACGTAAGTGTATCTGTGTGTGGGTGTGAGTGTAAGTGTATATGGTTTAATGTAAGTGTCTATGGAGAGTGTAAGCGCTTATAAGTGTCATAGTGTGTATAAGTGTCATAGTGAATGTGTGTATAAGTGTCATAGTGTATGTGTGTAGGTGTGTGTGCAAGTAATATATATATATATATATATAATATATATATATATATATATATATATATATATATATATATATATATATATTATATATATATATATATATATATATATATATATATATATATATATATATATATATATATTATAATATATATATATAGGCTTTATTTTACTTTTCGGCAGCAGTAACTCGTAGTAGGAAGCATCCTAGCAGGTTGTAATATAACACCATTCGAATCCTCATACCTTATAACCTAGGGGTAGACACCCATAATAGGGCTATTCTAGGTCTCAGGGGAGGCTAGAAAAAAGTGGCACTAAAGTGGCACTTAGTTGGCACTATGTGGCACTCAATTGGCCACTATGTGGCACTCACTTGGGACTCATTTGGGGGCACTCAACTTGGCACTCATGCACTCATTGACCACTCCTTTTCACGCTCACTGCACTCCCCAGCACTCATAGAATAATCATAGAATACTAATAGAACATGCACTAGATACTTCTTACGGTGATTGGGAACCACCAAAGCTGTATCATCAATAAATCTGAGTCATCAAAGTTGAATCATCAATATAGATGTCAACAAGGCTGAAATATCATGGTCAAACAAGGTTAAGACATCAAAGTTGTAGGGGAACGTGTAGGCTAGGTATAGGTGTACGCTAGGTGAAGGTTGGGTGGAGTCCAGGTGTAGGTGTAGTGAAGGCTGGGTGAAGGCTAGGTGTAGGTGTAGGTGTAGGCTAGGTGAAGGCTTGGTGGAGGCTAGGTGTAGGTGGAGGCTAGGTGAAGGTTGGGTGGAATCTAGGTGTAGGTGTGGCTAGTGAAGGATGGTGGCCCGGCCTAGGTGTAGGTGGTAGGCTAGGTGAAGGCTAGTGTAGGCTGGGTGTAGGCTATGTGTAGGCTGGGTGGTAGGCTGGGTGTAGGCATGTGGAGGCTGGTGTAGCTTATAATGGAGGCTAGGTTAGGTATATGGAGGCT
>JABUQX010075453.1:0-5000 GCA_015478945.1 Trachelipus rathkii
AAATACATAATATAAAGAAATAATATCATTCAAATGCTTTACATATTTGGGGCATTGCGAAGTGCGCATCCAAATATATAAAACAATGACTAAAAATAATAAAAAGAAATATACGTAGTATTCAATGACATTCAATATAAGCATATCTGATTATGTCTTTAGACATAAGCAGACATACAAACATTGGAATGTAGATATTACAAAATATAAAATGGTACATAAATATACAAAATTCAAAACATTATACAATGAAAGGTACATTCAAATTAAGCATATCTGATTATATCCTTAGATATAAGCAAATATACAAAACATTTGAAAGCAAGAAAATACTAAATATTATTCAAAATATTAGAGATTACGCAACACAAGCTTGTAGGAGATGTCACTTTGACGAATGATTCGCTGGGATATTTTGACATTGGTAAGAAGATTAAGTCCATATTGGGAATATCTTGATCCATATAGGCCACGAAATTGCACGTTTTTCGTTTCGAAGAGATAGCTCTGAACTTGATGAGACAATCTTAATGGAGATCTGAAAAAGGAACTTGTTGCGATTTTGGTTTGGCATAGGATTTAAGGTTCTACACAGTCACCACATGGGCGTCACTCACCTGGAGTAACTTTTGAAACGAGATGAAGTGGTGACCATCCAGAGGGATTGAGAAAGTTGAAGGATACAGTTCAGTTTTGCAATTGTAAATTCTTCATTTGTTAAAAAAAATGGGAAATAACTTATATGCTGCATACTAGGGCCTAGTAAATTATTGTAGTGTGAATTCAGAATGAGCCTTCTGACCATTAATCCAAGAATTATTGAGAATGATAAAAGAAGTCGGTATTCGATAATGTTTGCAATGCGGTTAGTTTTTTGTCATCTTCTTGGAGTGTTCTGATTTGTATTTTTCATGTATTATTGTTGTTTTTTCTTTTCCTTCATTTTGGGTTGTTTTCTTTTGGAGAGCGAACTTTTTCTTGGTGAGTAATGAATGGAGTAATAAGATAGAGTGTAGTTATCCACTTGCTTCGTTTTTCGGCATCCGTATAAGTAGTTTACTGTTGGTATTATATGTCTCTGTTTATTTTGGGGTTATTTATGTGGTGGTTTTACTTCCGAGGTACATATATAAGGGCGCCTTAAAACATGTTCCTTTTTGGAATGCTGGATTTTGGTTTTTTCTTTGGTGATACTTTGATTTTTTAGAAGCCTTACTTCACAAACTTATGAAGAACAGAACTCAAGTATAGAATAAACAGTCTCTCGTCTTATATTCGGAGATTTTCTTTCCACTCACTTTTTTTTTTTCTTCATAAGTTTCGATGAGGCACGTCTCGAACGTGTTTCCTGTGTTAACTATGACCTTGACCGAAGCGGTTATTTTCCTTTTAGTAAATCTTTGGTAAATTTGAGGAGAGTCGCGGATTCTGCTGTCGTGGGGACTTATCCTGCGCAGTTTTAAACCATACTTTTGCTTATAAGTTTGGTTTTCTTGTATTCTCGGAATTTTCCTCTTCGTTCTTAGGAGACAAGCAAGTGGGGTAGTAGATCCGCGAGTGAGAAATGAGATGAGAGAGAAGGAGGAACTTATGGGAGAGACATGCTCAAATAGAGGCAGCTGGGACAGCTTTCATACATTTGTTTACGGTACTTATGTCACAGAAATTTATCTGCTTACGCAAACCTGTGGCACAAGTACACATAATATAATTTTTAATTTTACAAAAAATTAAGTGGTGCTATACATATCAGCGGTTTAACTAACACTACCTTTAATTCAAATCTTAACTACCGCTATTTTCTACCATATATTAATATATATACTATATATATAGTATGATATAAATATATGATTAATAGTATATAATATATATATATATATTATAATATATATCATATATAGTATTATATCATATATATATATATAATATATACAATATTATATTATAATATATATAATATATATATATAGTCTAAATATATATATATATATCTATATTATATATCTATATATATATATATATATAATATAAGTATATATATTTATATATATTATATTATATATATATATATATATATACTTATATAGTATTAATATTATATTGGTTTACAGTCTACTTTTCCTTCGTATTTTATATAAATATTGTTGATATATAGAAGTATATGAATACAATTGTGAGCACTCCAGAACTTTTGATTTATTACATCATAAAGGTAGACTTCTGGTTAAAAATTACAGATTAAAACAACATTCCTCTATTTTTCTCCACTTTGAGTAATAATGGTGCTAGTTGCTGACAAAAAATTTCGCCTTTATAAGGCCTTTTTCAATTGTCTTATAAGAGGTAACACCAAACGAGTGGGGAAAAATACTGAGACGAATTTTCAGAACTATTTTTTAAATAAAGAAAAAATTATTGTATGGAGCAGGATCTTCGTGCATTTTATTGCCCGCTCATTTTATTTTTTGGGAAGAAAATATAATTTTTACAAATTTATATTACTGCTTTAAACATATGACAAAGCTAAATGTTCAATGGACAAAATATACAAGTAAAAATTACATGCGGATGATGGACAGTTGGTCATGCATTAGAGATCATAAAAACAAAATAAATTTCATTACATTATTGGAACTGCGTAACGTAATCTGAAAAATCAATAATCAGAAGAACAGACTTACAAACATATTCAAAAATATATATATATATATATATTTATTGATATATATATCTGATACTAATATGTATACTATAGGCTTAATTGAATCTTGTCGTCTGAGCGCAAAATTTGTTAGAGTCGCAAAACCGAATATATCATAAATTATTATATTTAGTGATCCCCATGCAGAGACCTATTCAAATAGTCATTTTTATAAACAAAGAAGTGGCGCCATTTTGAATTCTGATATCATTGAACCAAGTTCAGTTTGCTATTGGTGTGCAAATTTATATTTAAAGATTTATTTACCCGATTTTAAATATGAATTTATATGATCTATTCCATATTAGTGTTTCCATAACTTTGAAAATTTTAATTTCTACTGTAATAGTAACATATTTGAAGCACAAGACCGTTTTGAAGCTTTTTTTGGAAGCTATTGCAAGGAGTTAGTTACCTTTAAAAAGTGAGTATTTTGGGCATTTTGGTTTCTTATATCATCTGGAGTAACCTTCAGTTCGAATATTGATGTGCAATTTAAATTTAAAGGATTTATTTACAACGATTTTAAATATGAATTTCATATGATCTATTATATTAGTGGTTTTCATAACTAAAAATTGGTTTAAAAATTTAATCTCTAACTATAATAGTAACATATTTTGAAGCAAAAGCCGTTTTGAAGCTTTTTGGAGCTATATTTGCGAGAGTTTAATTACCTTTAAAACGGGAGTTATATATATATATAATTATATATCTATATTATATTATATATATATATATATATATATATATATATATATATATTATATTATATATATATATATATATACTAAGTATATATATTAATTTTTTTTGGTTAAAAATAAATTATCTAGGTTAGGTTTACGTGTTCGGCAACCACAATAAATCTAGGTTAGGTCTCCGTTTTGGGCAACGACGATAAATCTAGGTTAGGTTTCCGTTTTGGGCAACGACGATAAATCTAGGTTAGGTTAACTGTAGCACTTTTAAAGTACTAGGTTAGGATAAAGTGTGGTTAGGTAGACACAGATTTAAATATATATATATATATATCTATATATTATATACTATATAATATATATTTATATATATATATATATATTATGTATTAAATATATATATATATATCGAATTATAATCGTATTATTTTTGCCTCGATATATCGATATTTTTGATAATATTCGAATATGAATGGGATTCAACTTTACAATAAGTAATTATATATATAATATATATATATATATATATATATATATATATATATAATATATATTATAATAGTATATATATAATATATATATTATATAGTACTATTAGTATATATATATATTAATATATAGTTATATATATAGTATATATATATATATATATAATATTGTCAAAGAATAAATAATTTACAATATTGATAGTGGGGATACATGATTAGATGATGATGATTATAATAATACACCCCTCCTTGGAATTAGGGCTTCCTGCCCGTGAGTGGGTGGTGACATCTGTAGTATCAAATATATATCATAGATATATATAATATATATATATATATATATATTATATATATATATATATATATATATAATATATATATATATATATAATTATAATATATAATTTATATAGGTAAAAGTTTTCGTTAACGCAACACGGAAAACGGGAGATCGGGTCAGAAATTTTTTTTTACAGGTACCTCTATTGATCATATAGATGTTATAGGGGCGAAAGGAAATTTTTCTTCCTGACTATGAACCTGACCTACCTACTACCTAACCTGACCCTGACCTGACCTAAAATGATAGCCTTCCATACGATTCGCTAAAGCCTAACTAAACTTAACTAACACTAGCTAACTAATTTCGCCCCTAGAACATAGGTAAAAAAAAAATTCCATTCGCCCTTAGAACTCTATTATGTATCATAGATGCTACCTGTGAAGAAATTTTTTTGATCCGACCTCCCGTTCCTTTGTGGGTGCGTTTAAGTAACTTTGTCCATAATATATATATATATATATATATATAATATATATATATATATATATATATATTTATATTTTATTATTATATATACTGCATGACAGCTGTGAAGCAATATATATAGTATATAGGACAAAGTCTAGTTATTGACCTTTTGATCTAAAGTAAATTTTTAATTTTAACTTATTATAAATAAAAGGAAATTCAAAACAGAATGTAAAAATCGTAGGGAAATGTATTTTTAAGTTATAATTAAAAAAAATACTAACCTACTCTTGTAGGTTTACTTCACTCAGCGGAGGAATATTTTAGGAAAATTTTGCCGACTTTTTCAATATACT
>JABUQX010075453.1:12500-15000 GCA_015478945.1 Trachelipus rathkii
CATCTTTTCCTTGTGGGCCGGTTTCAATGTTATATATATATTTATATATATATATATATATATATCTATATATATTATATATTATATATATATATAGTATTTATAATTTATATATATCTATATATATATATATATATATATGGAAGATTTCTTTTCTCTATTTTTTATTTTACTTTAAAGCTTAAAGTATGTAACATCGGCGGGCTTTTAGAGATAATGCAAAAAGAATTACAAAGAGTTTCTACTTCTACTCAATCATCGGAAGTCGATTCCCTACCTCCCAGTCCTCTCGACACAGTGTGCTGAGGTAAACCGGGACTCATTCGCTATCTCATGGATGGCGACTCAGATAGTGGGAGAATTAAGATTTAAAAGTGAATTTTACATGGGTTGGAACTCTAAACTGCATTATAGCTGGGTAATAACTGAAAATTTTCCTAAGTTTAATTTTTACTACAATTACGATTTGCTTATTAATACTGTTGCCTTGGTCGGGCTGTAGTTTTCGATGCGGTGTTACTTTTCCACATTTTGGGCAAATTTGTGAGAATTTTGCTGATGATTCGTGTTTGTAAGTTCTTATTATTATTATTTATTATTTATTCAATTATTATTTATTAATTATTATTAGCATTATATTATTATTATGTATTTGAGAGATGGTTTCCCATTCATCTTTAACCTTTTAGAATGTAGATTGTCTCGGTAATGTTTACAGACTCACAGCCTAATTATTTTATTTTCTGGCAGCTAGGACAAGTTGCGTCATCTGACCCAATTCTGAAGCTTTTTAAGCTCGAAAAAATATAATAGTATTATATTATATAATTATATATATATAATATATATATAATATATTATATATATATATATATATGATATTATTTTGGGTATGATAGGATTATCTCGAGAGGGTGAGGAGAAGGCAAAAATCTGGTCATTTGTAATGGCCTTATAAGTTTAAATTCCGCAAAACGGTTAGAAGGATATTTTTTTCCTGCTTTCACAGGTTATATATATTTATATTATATAGTACTATATATATATATATATATATTATATATATATAATATATATATTATTATATATTATATATATATATTATATATTATTATATATATATTATTATATATTTAGTACGAGTGTATAATGCATACAAGAGAGAGAGAGAGAGAGAAGAGAGAGAGACGAGGAGGAAGAGAGAGAGAGAGAGAGAGCGCCCATATGAAGCTAGCCCTTTGGGTGAATAACGTGCAGTATAATCCACTTTATTACTCTAAGAAGTCTGTGGTTACCGTCTTAAAATTGAATGATACAAGATAGGAGCATACATTCCAGAAGCGTATTCTTGTACGTATGTTTAGACAGGAGGATTAACGTATGTCTTCGAAATGGCCTAGGCTGTGGGAAGATTACCTTTAACTGCCCTCCTTCTTTTATTACCCAGTACAATATCCATGCTTATCTCTTCATTACAATGTACCTGCTTCATAAGCTTTTCATTCTCTATTTTTCTCTTTACATTATCATAACGTTATTAGTATGCGTACAGTCCATCCCAGGGTATATTCGAGGTCAAAGCCTATTGTGCTATCGTTGAGTTAAGTCGCAGGAAACAAAAGAGCTATCAACCATAAAGCTCGTAGTACATTTCCATTCTTAATAAGTGCGTAAAATAAATTTAACTATTATTATTATTAATTATTTATATTATTATTTATTATTACTATAATTATAAATGTAAGACATAATTCTTTATTACTATTTTATTGTAATTATATTTTGCAATATTATATTGGTTTATTTATTATTATTATTATCATTATCATTATCATTATTATTATTATTATTATTATTATTATTATTATTATTATTATTATTATTATTATTATTATTATTATTATTATTATTATTATTATTATTGTTAATTATTATCAATTATTATTATTTACAGGAATACACATTCTACACGTGCATCCAGCTATCATGGTACCCGTCAGTGAACGCGCATACCAGGCCGCCACACTTGCCAAGATAATTAGTGAGATTGCATTCATCAAGAGTGAGTTAACGTCACTGGGGCCCAACCTGCATCCTAGGATACCAGCCGTGGTGACTGTGTAAGTATCATCGGCTCGTAATAGATTTTAAATATTATGTATCTTCGACTCGTATTATATTTTAAGTATTATGTATATATATATATATATATATATATATATATATATATATTTATATTATATGTATATATATTATATATATAATATATATATTATATATATATATATATATATATATATATATATATATATATATATATATTATATTAGATTAGAGTCCTTTTGCACCACAGGGGCGCGGGTGTTTAATACAGATTATTTCCAAGAGACATATGATGCAGCGGGGAGTAGTGGACGGCCGAATATAAATGCTCTTAATACCGGAGGCGTAAGGGCTCTGGAGCCGTCGTTGGCTCAAGGATTCCCATATGTAAGTTACG
>JABUQX010075453.1:22500-28110 GCA_015478945.1 Trachelipus rathkii
TATATAGAGTTTAAATTTGTCAAGAAAACCATCTTTCTTTCATAGCCCTGGGCGTAATCTTTCGGTCAAGAAAATCGGGAGAAAAAGGGTTATTAACTTTTTCTTCGATTTTAAGACCTTTTAACCGCAAACCTCATTAGACTAATCCACCTTGAAACTCTCAAAGCATGTATGGGAATGAAAATTTTTATTCATTTATTTCATATTTTAATACACATTTGAACTAAAATTTGTATTTAAACATGATTTCAAATAAGGTCTGAAAGGCCGCTTGGCACGGTCAGTTAAGTCATATACTTACCTGGCGATCACCGTGATGAAGCAGCCGAAAGGACGGGATTCGAATCCATCCCGTCCAATTTTATATATATCACAAGAGGGGGGGTGAACTAAGAGAGGGGGGAGTAAGGAGTAGTAAAACCCCCATCTACTCAATGACAACGCGAACGAAAGACGAAACGAGTATACCAAACCGCGGGTGGCGGCACGGAGGCGGGAAAAGCGGACACGGTGCGCGAAAGGTTGCCGGGGCCAAAGTCGGAGGCGGGGAAGAAAACGGGCGCGCCCCGAGGAAAACCAAGTGTGTGGTGTGTGTGTGCGTGGTGTAAGGACGGGCAAGAGAGAGAGAGAGAGAGTTAATGAATGTAGTCATGCAACAGATAAAGATGGGGGCAAATGACAACCAACCTAAGAGGGTAGGGGTAAAGAGATGTGGGTGGAGGAGAAGAAAAGGGGTAGGGGTAAACGGTGTAATGTGTGCGGTTAAGGGGATGGCTTGTAATGAACATCTCGTGTAATGTTGATGACTGCCGTCATCAACATACACTCGAATGTGCGCACCTACGGTGCGCACACACATACGAAAAATATAAAAGGGGGGTAGGGTAAAGTAATAATAATAATAATAAATAATAATAATATATACTATCCATCTCCATAAAAATTCATACATTAAAAAATACAATCAATATGTACGCGTGCTACGCCAACGCTGGCTCTCCGTGCAACAATTGCATGTTGCTTCGCACATTTGCCAAATGTGGCACTCCAACCTCTGCAATGTGGCCACTCCCTATCTTCGTTACTTCAATACTACTAGCCTCTTGTTTAGGGAACCTCCCTGGAAAGGACACTCCCCCTTCCCAGCCTGCCTAAGAAGTCCTGGCAGGGGTTGCGTCTGAAGGAGAGAAAAGTTCGAAATGTTGGATATGCTTGGCCGCCCTCTTTGGCGAAGCCCTTCTCCTGATGTTGCCCCAGGAACCCCTCTCGTAAACAGGGGGGTCCACACATATTCCTGCTGCGTGATCTTCCTCTCCCCCCGGGGGTTTGAGATTCCTGTCGGTGGGTCGTCCGATGGCTCACGGGACCTTCCTCTCCATTACCCTCTGAGAAGACTGCACATCCGAAAACCATCGTGACTAATTTTCAAAAAACGGTCGTCCTGACCAATTGATTGTTTCCCGTTAATGGCACGTTTCCATCCAATGGTGACTGCCAGCGGATACTTTTGCTAATTACGAAGTAACTAAAGCCCTTGGCTGTTTGTTTCAGGAGTTGCACACTTCGTTGACCGGTAACCTTTTGCAACCTTTCCAGGTACAGAGGAACCCCTTAATTCCCTTGAATTGTGGAAGCCAGCCGAACAGAGGTGGGGCCAGCGATCCCTGCTGCACCGAGGTCTATCCCATTTACTACTCCCATTCCCCTCTTCCAATCCACTTCACTTGGCAATGCGCGTAAGCGTCCCTTCGTATCCATCTTGACGCGCCGTTTACGATGTGTTCAGTGAACCTGGCGCCCAGCTGTAACTATACCAAGAAGAACCTCGTCGATTTTTTTCACGAGTCTCCCGTCCGCCCATGTTAGTCCTTGGTAATTTAACCTCTGCCATCCCTTTGTGGGGAGTTCTGTTACGTCCCAAATGCCGGATATGTTGTTGAGGTATTTTTCCAGATTTTTATTTGGGTGTCTCAACACGGGCCTTCCAAACTTTGAACTTTTTATACAGGCCTTTTCCTAGTGTTGCGTCCTCGTTTGAAGTTCAATATTCGTCTTTCGTTATCTTTCCAGATGCTTCGGTTGCTGATCCATCTGCACCCTTCCTTCTCGGCTTTCAATGAGAATAATGGGTGGTGGGGTCTTCCCTCCCGTCGGTCAACTGCATAATATTGGTCCCATTCCCAAACCTAGAAGGATCCGACTTCTTCCGATAACCATCGCCCTATTTCCTTGAAACCTGCAATACATTAAGCTCAATGGAGATATTGTGGCTTCCCGTCTTGTCCCACGTTGGAACAGACTCCACGCATTTTCCGACTACCAATTTGGTTTGGCATCGCTCCGACTAGGATTCGTCTCCTTTGGTTAGAATCACGACATTCGTGAAGTCATTGCTTCCATACAAATGACCCTGGCCGTCTTCTTTGACCTCAAAAAAAGGCGTATGTAGCACGTGGAGGTTGGGGGGTTTTGAGGAGCCTCCACTCTTTGAGACTTAAGGGCAAGATCCAATTTTGGGCATTTTGGGCTGGGGCTGGCCCCATTTTCACCCCACCTAAAAAATGGACATAAAATTCGGAATTTTCAGCCGATTTTGACTATATAACACCAAAATGTTGCTTTTTTTGCCCTCTAAAACGGTGTGTTTTCCGGTGTTTTTTCTGTGACTGTATTCAAATTCTTCAGAATTTTCAAATTTTTTCAAAATTCATGAAATTCATGTTTTCTGACATTTTTGGAAGGCACTTCCCCAGAATTTTTTACAAAATGACTTCAAAACTTGAAATATTGCATAATAGGAGGTCCATTATCTAGAAAAAAGTACAGAAAAGTACTTTCCGATTTTTTTTGAGTTTTTGTGCTCAGCGTTGTCCAACAATATTTCCAAAAGCCCAATTTTTTTTTTTTTTTGAATTTTGAAAAATGAAAAATTGCGATAAATTTTTTTTGTTCTGGGGCGACAGTGGAGAAATTTTTCCAAAGGGCTTATGTTAGTCGGAAGGAGGTGCACATTTTTACTAAGATTATTTCTTTGTAATATGAATTATGTTTTTGATTTGTTCTTGGAACAAATTTTCCAAAAAAAAAACAAATTAACAAAAATTTTTAAAGAAAATTTCTTTGGTTACACAAAAATTATCTAAAAGTAAAAAAAGATGCATCTTCCCCCGACTACATATGACCTGAAAATTTCATCCCTTCCTTGAACAAAAAAAATTATCGCAATTTTTCTTTTCAAAATCCAAAAAAAAAAAAAAAATGGGTTTGGAAATTGGTGGACGCTGAGCCAAAAACTCAAAAAATCGAAAGTACTTCTGTACTTTTTTAAATAATGGACCTATCTATGCATATTTTCAAGTTTGAAGTCATTTTTGTAAAAATTCTGGAAAGTTCGGTTCGAAAAATGTCAGAAACATGAATGAAAATGAATTTTGAAAAATTGAAAATTCTGAGAGAATGACTACAGACACACCGGAACAACGTTTTAAAGAGGGCAAAAAGCTACATTTTGGTTTATATAGTCAAAATCGGCGGCTGAAAATTCCGATTTTTATGTCCATTTTAGGTGGGGGTGAAAATGGGGCCAGCCCCAGCCCAATCCCAAAAATTGGATCTTGCCGCTCTAAGGGTCGCTTCCCTCTCTTCCTTCAAGGTAATGATGTCCGGATCGTTCGTTTTCAGGTCCGATTGTGGTAGCGTGAGCTGCTGTTGAGGTGGTTTTGTCCTGGATGAAGGGGTGCCGTCAGGCAAGTGTACTGAGGTTGTTGGTTTTTCGCTATTGGTTTCAATGGTGTTGTCGATTCCATCCCGACCTCGGTGCGTTGCTCCATCTATGTTGACGATCTTTAGCCCTGTTACATCTCCCTGGAGCTAACTCCTTGTATGGAACGTCAACTTCAGGTTGCCATCGATAGGGTTTTCTCCTGGTGCTACTGCGCGGTGGCTTTAACATTCTGTTCACAGTCGATGCAGGTGCTTTTACGAAGGGATCTCTCGTGGGGTCCGCTCATCGTTCCATGTTAACAAACCTCTATAGCTCCCCTATCGTGTTGGAGCCCGGGGTGGACGGTTCCTGGTCTGTTTGCTCGAATTAAGCGCCGTCATCCATGTTACCTTCTCATTCTTACTCCCTCAAAGCTTGTTGCCGGAGCGGTCCTCCTGGATCTCCTTACGGACCTCACCTCAAGACTTTTGGGTGCGGTAAACAGAAAAGCCATGCTCTACACCTTTACATCTGCTGGTGCGGACTAACTGGACTAATGGTTGTGCCATGTATGGGCAGACCTTCCAGTCCTACCTCCGCCTTCTTGACCCCTATTCAGAATGAAATGTATGAGAATTGCCTACGGGTGTACCGTTCCTCTCCGAGGAAAGTCTGGAAGTAGAGAACCGGGATGATGCCCATATCCCTGCGGAGGGAGCAGCTCATGTGCTTGCTGTTCATCCGTCGTCTTCAGGTTCCTACCTCGTCGGCCTTGACACCTTTAATAGAGCGTGTCCGTCACACCCTTCTTATTGGCCATTTGCTAGGGTTGTTACTATTGTCATCTTTCGCTTTCATCGACCTTCCTCAGCGAGGGTCCTGCAATTGAATTTTTGCCTCTAACCCATTTTCAACAGAAGTCTCCTCGCCTCCTGCCTTCTCTGCAGTGGGATCCAGTCCTTTGAAGTAAGTCAAGGCAGGCATAACCGTGGCCGTTGAGGGATTCCCTCTCTGTGTCTCACGGGGATGTCCATAGCGACTCTTAGGGGTTTTACACCGGGTGGGTTCAAAAGACGGAACGAGGGGGTGAGAAATTGGTAGCCGTTATAAAAATTTTGCCTGTACCTAATGATTGTGGTGACCGACCAAACCACGTTAACGGATTGTTACTTCTGTTTGACAAATGTAAGGGGTTTTCTCTTTTCAAAATCCAAACATTTTATCCAGTATCCAAACCTATTCACCGCAAATGCGTCTTTCAGTTTCTTCATTCAGAATTATCCTTCTATTACCTACAACCTCCCGATGAATTTTTAAACTGTTGAAACTCAGGAGGATATCCTTCCGATCATGACACAAGTTATCAAGATCCCTGACTCTCCGAACAATCAACATCTTTTATGACATGTTCCATATCCTGAAATCACAACAGGAGGAGCCTTAACGATCTTGTACGAGATCTAAAGCTCTTCCAACAGCTCGAATTGCTGGCTTTCTAGGCTTCATTGCTGGAAATCTATTAAAGAAAGTTGTAAAACATTAGTTTTTCAATTTAGGCAAGACGAAGGACCAGTTTGCACTATTTTTGGTTGCGCAGAAAAGAATGGCATTGGTATAATTGATGTGATGTGAATGGCTATTGGGCAGGCCATTGGGACATAGCATAAACCAGCAGAGTGGGCAGCCTGGTTTATTGTCCTCCAAAACGTAGTCTCAAAGGAGTTGCCTACTCCATATAGGTGGTAATTTTTTTTCAGTTCTGTTTCCTGTGCCATATTCTACAAAATAGAAAAGAAACGTACGGTTTTAGGAGTCTTTACTTAACCTAGTTGAGTACACAACATTTAAATGGCACATTTGTGGGGACCTGAAAGTCATTGGACTATTAACAGGCATGCAACAGTGAT
>JABUQX010075454.1:0-26815 GCA_015478945.1 Trachelipus rathkii
CTCAAAAAGATCATTTTCATACACATAACTTCAAGGAAAACATACCTTAAAAATTATATTTATTTGTAAACTTATATCGTGGAACTGAAAACTCATGCAAATTATTCACAGGCAAAATTTCTTACGTATATGATTTCCAAATAGCATATTTTTCTTAAAATAAACTAACCCTTACGAAATTTTTGAGTAATTAAAATTTATTTTTTGTATATATAATGTAATTTGACTTTCCATCAAACAAACCATTGATAAAAAATATCTCTAAATGAAAATTTAGCCCTATACAAGTTATTTTTCTGAAACCCCAAAAAATTAATTCCAAAATACCAAAATATGGAAATTACTTACGTAAATGAATTCAAAATTATACAACATCGTTGAAGCGAAACATATTTATATATACATTTAACAATTTTTCCAGATGAGTTATTTAATTTTTATAGATTTAAAACTAGTTACAATTTTAAAATATATAACTTAATGTATATTTAATTTAAATATATGTAATATTTAAATAAAATCTAAAATAAAATAAGTCGTTTTTAAAAAAATATAATATATAGTACACGGTAATATAATACATACGATATTATAAACAGTTACTATATTTAAAAAATTTTAAAAATATAATTTTATTTCATTACAATTGGTAGTTAAATTTGAACTTTCCGATGAAACAAAAAAAGGAATTAAAAATATCGCTAATTAAAATATTAAATAAATATAAACACTTTAAATTTTAAAAAGCGAAAAACTTAGGGAAAAAGAAATACCAACTTAACGAAAAGTTTATCGAAAGCTTTCAAGGCGGGGCTGAGCTGATACACCATACTTGCCAAGCGGCATAATTTCCGAAAGGCGCTCGATAAATTTGATTACAAAAAGATTGCGAAATACAATGGCCAAATCGAAGCTGATGGCAAGAGCAATGATCTAATTGGATATGTGTATTTTTATCTGGAATGAGATATTAACACAAAATTCTCAAAAAGATCACTTTTCATACACACAATTTAATAAAAAAAACATACCTTCAAATTATATAATATTGTATACTTATTTCGCTATAGCTATAATGAAAAACTCATGCAAAATTATATCACAGGACAAAAAATATCTTACGTATATAGAATTTGCAATATCATAATTTTTCTTGAATAAACATACCTTAACAGATAATTTTTTGAGATTTTTAAAATTCATTAAGTTAAATATAAATATTATATATATAAATATAATATATATATATAATAAATATTATATATATAATATAATATATAATATAATATATAATAAATAAAAATATATAAATAATATATAAATATTGTATTATAATAATATATAATATATATATATATCGCAATTTAATTCTATCATTCAGCTAATTCGCAATTTTAAAGGACTCATATTGGAAAAATCGATCCACCTTTTAAGTTCACCAATTTAGGCTCATTCACTAAATTCGCAATTTAAGGCTCATTCAATAATTTCGCAATTTTAAGGCTCATTCACTAATATAATTCGAAATGCGAACTGAAAAAGTTTTTTGAGGAGAGAAGAAAATCGATCCACTTCTCAGTTTCGCAATTTAAGGCCATTCACTAAATTTTCGCAATATTAGGCATATAACACATAAATTTCGGCAATAAAGGACTCATTACACATAATTTCGCAATTTAAGGTACTCATTCAAAACTAAAATATTACGCAATTTAAGGCTCATTTACTAATATTAATACAGAAATGCAGAACTAAAAAAGTATAGTTTTTTGAGGAGAGGAAAATCGATCCCTTTTCAGTTCGCAATTCAAGGCTCATTCATAAATTTCTTCAATTTAAGGCGACATTCAACTAAATTTTGCAAAGTTAAGGCTCAATATCACTAATTTAAAATACTAAGATGCGAACTGAAAAAAAGTTATTTCGAGGAGAGGAAAAAAATCGATCCACCTTTTTCAGTTCGCAATTTAAATGCCTCATTATACATAATTTCGACAATTAAAGGACTTGATATCACTTAAAATTTCGCAATTATAAAGGTCATTCAACTAATATAATTTCGAGAAATGGCGAACTGAAAAAGATTTTTGAGAGAGACAAAAATCGCCGAATCCCTCTCAGATTCGCAATTTTAAGCTCATTCACTAATTATCGCATTTAGAGCTCATTCACTAATTTTGCAAGTTTAAGGCTCAATTCAACTAATTTAATCGAAAAATGCGAAAACTTTGGAAATTGATTTTATTGAGCACTACGAAGATAGATTTCAACATAAAATATTCATATCAAACGCACTTAAAAAATGACCACTAAAATTTTTTATTAAAAATCGTAAAAAAAAAAATCTCTTGAATAGAATATGTGGTATCCCCTCTCCTTGACGATGAGGATAAAAAAAGGAAAACAGCTATTTGCCGCAAAATTAAAATCGAACAAAGAAAAATTTTAAGATAAAGACTGAAATGCTACTTTTGAAAACGCACACGAAGATTTTCGAAGAGTTTTTCAACGTGGGTATAAAAAACTTCGACATCAGTCAAGAGAAATTAAAAATAGTTGAAAAAATGCCCTTTTATATTTGAAAAAAGCAAAAGTATTTACATTTCACACGATGTTTATATCATATGTAAAAAAAATTTATATTATATTACCTTTCTTTCCCATAAATATTTTAAACTATGAAAGATTTACGGAAAAGATTTTCGAAGATGAACTAGCTTTGTACAAAAATTCACATCGCCGAAAAACGGAAACCACACTCAATACGGATTTTGCGACGCTACGCACGCTCGGCCGGAGGTGGCTTTGCCGCATCTATACAAAGGTAATGATTTCACTTCGGTGTCAGTTATAACGATCAACTTTGGGTCTATACCGTCGGACCGTTTCATTCACAGAAGTTTATTTATAGATACGAGGTTTCGAATAAACGAATCCCACCCTCCCTCCAGAAGGCGCGTTATGACCACCAATATTTTTCCATTTTCGTTCGCGATGAATATAACGTCAACGAAGGCGCCCGGGTGCACTGGCACTCGAGGAGTATTTTCGTGAACTATTCCAACGCCATGGCGGTACATATCTACGTCATCGTGGAAAATGTGAGAGATAAAACGAATATAAAAAATAAAGATTTTAAACGCCCTAGTCGGCAAAACATCAGCCGAATTTCGAGAATAGGGAACGATTTGCATAAATGGCTATTTAAATTTGATAAAAAATATTTGCTTCAGATACAAGAAACATATTATAAAAATAACAGCCATTCTTAACTGAGATCGGGAAATTTAATTCATAGAGTGAGTGAGTAGAAAACAAAAATCTGACCGATTTTTCTGACGCGTATTCAGATTCATTTCAACGGGTCATAAAATTATTTACGTTAATGGGTTCAATTCCTTCCCTTCAAAAACAATACTTAAATATTCAATTTTAAAAACTTTTTAAAATCGACATAAAAAAAATAATACGTTTTTGCTCTATTATTATATATTTGTTTCATATGAAATATAAAATGAAAAAATTAAAAAATTATAGATTAATAATAAATATTTTTATGAAATTTAAATTTTAATTTATCTCACCGACCGATATTTCAAATTTTTCTTTCGCAGTTGTTCACTCACCATGGCTTTGAATCAACCCTACGAACATCCTAAGCTGAAAACATTAGACTTACTTCGAAGCACCGTTAATAATTATCAATATGTTGTTGACATGAAAGAAAATAATTTCACGGAAAATTTTAAGCTCTCTCGTTCGATTATGTCACACATCTTTGAAAAAAGATATTTCAAGTATAAACAAGATGAATAACATGCAAGAAGCCCTGCCTTTATTTTTTTGGGAAGATGGTATTAGGGAGAACTTCTTACGAAAACATAAAATTGCAATATTAAATTTAACGAGGTCTCATTTTCAGGATTTAAACAATAAATACAAACGAGACAAAAGTAGGAATTCTAGAGAGAGAAAAATTCATGATTCAAAAGAATTATCATGATTCAAAAGAATTATATGGGAACACAGAAATTTTTAAGACATTTTCTAATGATATCTACGACCATGGTTATTTACACGTCGTTAAATTACCAAAATTCGGAATAAACCCCCTACTACCTCAAAATGAAGAATTTTTAATTCAAAAATGTGAAGTTGTTGAGGAAAACGAATCATATTTTCTGCTAAAAGCTAATATTCCCATCACCTATAATCAGATTATTCAGCTGTGCTCAGTACACATCAAAATATTAAGGAGAAGGAAGGGAAAGAGAATGAAGGAAAGCAATTGTGAATGCAGAATACCACGAAGGGAAATATATGAAATTTTTGACAATATCACTTGCATTTACGAAAATATTATTTAACTTTTAAAAATAAATTTTTTCGGATGGGGAAATGACAATGAGAGCAAAATATTCTCCGCGTCTGTTATCTTGGGTATATTACAATGCCTTCTTCAATATATAATCGCAAATGAACGATTCAAACCAGAAAATAAATAAGAAAACTTTTTTCCGGCGACGCCAACGAAACTACTTGACACAAATTAGATATTATTTTATGCGAAATTTTACGTCACGGCCACTACCTATATTGAATGGAATTACAAATGATTAAAACGTTTTTAATAAACCATTTGAGCATGACGAACATTCATCGTTTTCTTTACGATGCGTGGTTTTCTAGAGAAACGAATCAGTTCAACCACCGTAGGAAAAAAAGACCACTCAGCCTAAACATCGAAATGAATTTGCATTTTAACGAGTATTCGCGACCGTCACATCTCATTGCCTGTTCCTCCATTCTCGGCGTTTTGAAAACGTTATCCAGATCGATGAACAGTGCAGAAATGGAACCAGTGACGTCCGAGGAGACTGATAAAGAAAAAAATAAATCTGCTGAAAAATCTATACGCGAACAGTGCCTAACCACAATTCTACTATATATAAGTCTCGTGTACGGTTTTTCATGGCAAAGGATAAAAAAGCTAACTTATAGCGATATCATCAATTTAATCTTGGGTATTTTATCTAATGATGCTAATCCGGATATCAGCATCCCACACGTCATGGGGCTTCCATCCATAGTGCTACATCTCTTGGGAATTCAACAAACGATAATAAACCCATTCTTGAATATCTTATGTGTGAAAAACCTAGAAGCTAAATTTAAATTTGGACCGCTTACTCAAAAATTACCACCTTCACCAAAAACCATTTTATTGAAAGACATATTTTTGAAAAACGTAAACGAGGTTATTCATGAATACTACAAAATTGACACCATTATTCTCTATTTTATAAAACATAATTATTTCCAAAAGAGTTTTACAAGTTCAATGGACGATAAAAATGCCGATTGTGAAATTTTTTTTGAATCGCATTTTCACGACTGTGGAGAATTATTTGTGAAAAGTGAGATTCGAGAAAATAAAGATGGCAAAGAAGAAAAGGAGGTGGAAAATAATGATTTTATAAAATGGCTAAACAATTCACCCCTTAATAATCTCTTTACATTAGAAAAAATAGAATCTAATTATTATCAGTTTAATAATTTGGGCGACCTGGCTCTATCGGCAATTTACCTTTTAAAGAAGCACTTCAATTTTGATCTAAACGAAATTTGTTTTACAGAAAGTGAAATGCCTTTTTTTGAAAATGTCGTTAAAAATTTAATTATTCAGGATTACGTCACCGACGGGGGGTTCGAAATACCCGGTGGCGAAAACAATCCTGGTAAAAGAATTAAAAGTCATGAATGTGTAGCTATTAAGTCTAAAGAACCGGAATTAAAATATCCACTAACAAACCCGTTAGTTTATGACTACAAAGAGGCCGCACGCAAAACACCACTCGATAAAATTGACAAAGTTAAGAAAAAAAAATTGTCCGAGCTAATGTGCACAAATTATTCTATCGATTCGTTGAGAATAACTTCACTCAATTTTGTATTAAGATCCTCGAGTGAAACGTTATTATCTTCTCCTTTCCTCGGTGATGCCGACAGAAAATTTAATAAAAGCATATTTAAGAATATCGTAGACGTGGTATATGAAAATTACAAAGATATACCTCAAATATTTTTGTTGAAAACGCATTTAGAAATGGTTATTTTTGAAAAGGAATTGCTGTATTACAAAACCCCCTGTCGCGAAGATGTGATTAAATATTTCATTGAAGAAGAAAGTAAAATCAATCAAGAACGGGGCATGAACTTGATAGAAAATACTCGATTTTTCTTAAAATAATTTAAGAATATTATATTTAACATTATAAAACTTTAATTAACATAACTAATATAAACATATTTCTTTAAATAATAAAAATATATATTACTGTTTTATTAATAATACTTTTAAATCCATTTATACGAGTCGAATTGTGGAGAGTTCATTTGATCTTGTAAGTGAGCCAAAGAATTGAAGTGAAATCGAACCAAATTCAAGAGGTTACAGGGCTAAAACGAGGCGTATTTTAAACGCTATAAATTTAATAAGACTCCGAGAGAACGACCACCGCCAACCACCATGTCCACTACGTGTCGAGACGATGAATATTAGAAATACCACTGGTAGAATGGGGATTATGGTAAGTTAAATTCTCAGAAAGAAGATTAGGCGGAGGTGATTGTGGGTTCCGAATATAGTTTCGTAATGGCCACATACCCAGGTGATAATCCCGAGGGACACGTCTGAAAAGAAGTTTGGTTTTCACCGTTCCGCGTTGAATCGCAAATGCCACGGGCCGGAAACCACGCGCAATAAGGGTTTTGCGACGCTACGCACGCTCGGCAGGAGGTGGCTTTGCCGCATCTATGCAAAGGTATTGATTTCACTTCGGTGTCGGTTATAACGATCAACTTTGGGTCTCCACCGTCAGACCGTTTCGCTATCAGAAGTTTATTTATCGATACGGGGGTTTCGAATAAACGAATTTCTTCGACGATGATTGGACTGACGCGCCATTCCTTCTCTTCAGAAGGCGCGTTAATAACCATCAACACTTTTCCCCATTGTCGGTCGCGACGAATACGACGTCAACGAAGCCGCCCGGGTGCACCGGCACTCGAGGATCGACGGTAAGCTTTGTGAATTTATACTCGAACGAGGCTTTCATAAACAACGGTCTTCCGTGGAATGGCGAGACGAGCCCATCCATGAGAGGATGAGAGCGAATAAAATCGATATTTTCTTGGGGAAGGTCTCGGCTGTCATTCACGCAGACGCCTGGACGAGGCTCGGGAACCCCGCTATAAGGAACGGTTTTCCAGTTCGAGTCGAGACCTTTTTGCTCCTTTCATTGAACGGAGCAGCACCAACACCAATTCCTTTTCAGGAAATAATAACAATACAAACTCGCCGACACCCGTTATTTAGTTTTTCTAATAGGTAATGTACTGATAAAAAAATAGGTATATTCGCTCTCATTACATCGTTAGACCAGTCGGCCGTAGAGCCGCCGTAATAGCGTCCCGAAATTAACATCCGCTAGTAACGGATTGTATATCGTTGAATTAAAAGTAGAAAGGTATTTTCCCGGCTCGTATGAACAATTTGAGTCTTACTATTTCAAATAACGTCGTCCAGGTTTTAATACCTTCTTGGAGGCCTAATTTAGAGTGGCGATCCGATATTCCTCGATCGGGATCATAACAAACTCTTGACACGCAAGTAGAAGTTAAAACTATTTTTGCCACTAGTTCAGTATTCGATAGCACGTTTCAACGTAATAGAAAAAAGACATAGTCCCCGATATTCGAAAGAATTATGTGAAACGATAAATCTGACAATTGAGCATGATGGTAATCTCTTCGAATCGAGTTATTTTAGAGAGATAGGGTCTTGAAATTTAATATCATACGGGTTATCATTCCCAATTGATAAATCAGCTGTACTGTCCCCGAGTAGAGGTGACCGTCCGCGAAAACGAAAGTCGAGTTATGTTTCGGGCTGAAGGGGCATCTACCGACGCCAGAGCGTTCTACGTACGTGAGTTTCCCATCCTCACTCGACGAATATTCTCTGCAGGTCGGCTTATAGGCGTTGGTACCACAAACAAAAAACCCTCCCCCCGTTGTTTTCGCGAACAGTCGAAAGTAATTATGACATTCGGTTTCGGGTTTGCCTTTCTCAAAGCACGAGTCGCTATCCGATTTCTTCGAAATCCATTCGATTTTCCCGCTTAAAAGCTCTGACATATCGATGATGCTTACGTTGTAGATGTAGTTTCTCGCTCCGATGAGAATGGAGTCCTCGTCCCTTCGCAAAAGTTGAAAATAATCGACGAGATTTCTGCTGCCGTGGAAACTTTGCGATGCTAAGTCACCCGAATTGACGACCAAATTTGGAGTTAGCTCGTGAACTATTTCTAAAGCCGCAGCGGTTGATAACTTCGTCGTCATAGGAAAAATGACAGGGTAAACGAATATTAAAAATAACGATTTTAAACGCCCGAGTCGACAAAGTCTTCCTCTTCGCCCACCCATGGGTCTTGTGACGCCAAGAGCGCCAGAATTTTCACCAAATTTAATATCGAAATCTAATAATGGTTTCATAGCTTCTCTTTGGAGCGGTGGGGGTTGATAAATTGATGTTAGTAGATGGATGTCTTAAGTTAATGTCAGAGCGCGCGAGGGTAGTGGTGTAAAGAAAGAAATGAATGAATAACCAAAAAAAAAAATACTTTTGATAAAATTGACTTTATTTAATTTTTTAGATTTCATTATATTTATTTATGTCCTACAACATCTCCCGAGCAAAATTATATTTAAACCTAAAAAAATGAAAAATATAAAAACAATAGTTAATGTAATTTGTTCATCACTGTAGTAGTTCACCGCCCTTTTATCGTAATTATTCTCGTCGATAATTCAGGACAGGTTTTAAGTGATCGAGATGTGATGATCTGAATATATTTTTAAGTTTCTTTTTTTCACTTTCAGATATTTTTTTTTAATATGAAATTGTGAAGAGTTTTTATTAATAAAGCCAAAAAAAGATCATTTTATTAATTATATTGTTTGTACAAAATACTATTCATATCGAGTGTTTCAAACATTCGCTGTTGAGTTTGGAAATAATTAGTGATTGATAGAGCGCCATCGGTTTTTAAAATTATAGAGTCGTGAATATTATCTCCTTCGTTTAATAATAGATTGATTTTGTGCTATTTGCGTGTTTTTTAC
The DNA here is from genome assembly GCA_015478945.1 of Trachelipus rathkii. Taxonomy (NCBI): domain Eukaryota; kingdom Metazoa; phylum Arthropoda; class Malacostraca; order Isopoda; family Trachelipodidae; genus Trachelipus; species Trachelipus rathkii. The sequence goes on from JABUQX010075454.1 coordinate 9,187, forward strand.
TCAAATAACTTGAAGCTGAATTATTTGGAGGAACTCCATCCTACTTAATACTTGCTTTATGGAACCCCATTCGTCAAAAAAGGGTCTCGGCGTTGAGATAATAGCGCTTTGGAGTGGAATCGGATGGATGAAAATTTATAACTATTACGATCGAAGAAAACCTAAGGTACTTCAAAGTGAGTCTTTTCGATATATTTTTGATATCTAGCATCTTGTACCATATACGGGAAAGGACTATTCTGCAATTTTCATCGTCATGCCTATAATGGTGTAATAAAATTAATTTCATCAACTTTTATTAATATTCTCAAATAAGTAATTTAATTATTTATTATTATCATTTTAATCGATTCGAAGAGGTACACGGTTAATCTCGCCACTGCGTTTTTGATATAAATCGATGCTTTCGTAGGCAATATTAGTAAATTGGAAGAACGGATAATAGAAGGTGGTTTTTCGAATAAAGAACGGATTTTATACTGTTCGATATATTATTTATCAAATTATTAGAAATAATACTGATCTGAAAAACATATCGGTATGTTAGAATGTTATGAAAGATAATTGTGGTGGTTTACAATTAACTCCGGAAAAACACGGTTTGGATTATTATATTGCACTTTTAAGGGTAGCATATAAGAGCAAAAATTTCAATGCCTCTCATTCCAATATATCCACAAAGACCACAAAAATTGAAGTTCTTTTAAATTCGTTATAATAATGTCGCTGCCTGTTTTCCATAACGTTTGCTGAAGTGGCTGAAATACTATAATTTCTGAAGATTATTTTCAATTGCTATTAGCATTAGTATGATAAAAGATTAGAATTGCAGAGAAAAATTTGATATAGCTTATTGAGTAGATGCACTGCAATCAAAGGTGAATTCAAATTACCCATTAATAATAATAGAGTCACGGAAATTTAAAAAATTAGATTAAATTAAATAGATTTGAAGAGATGAATTTTTTTAGTTCTTTAAACAAAGGAGCGGGAACACGGCGTTCAATAATAACTCGACCAATCTGCAGATAAACTAGCCATATTCTCGCCATTTGCGAAGGTAAAAAGCAATTATCAGACATGTAATATATCACAATGGAGAACGAGAAAAGAGTTTGCAAATGTAAGGGCTATTTATTTTTGCTAAAAAACGATATCCGCACATAATATTCAGTAATGTGAAAAAATATTATAAAATAAAAAAACATAATCGTGACTTCTCGCGATCGGAAAATCTACGCATGAGAATTCTGTCTTATATTCGTTATTCACATTGAACGCGTGTAATCGAGTAGGAAATTCGGAAAGTGAAAATAAAAGTAGGAAAGGAATAATGAATACCATTAAGTTATTAATATATTGCTGTATTGTATGTATTAATAAAGGAATTTTTTGAAAAAAAGGATTTTATTTAATTAAAATAATCTAATTTTTAATTTTTATTTATTTATTTATTAACTTTCTCACATCGCAATTTGCATGAAGCGATTTATATAAATAAAAACAACATTTGTTTGATCGTACGGATTCTTAGTTTTATAAAAAAAAATGCGTTTAAAATTCTTAGCAAATTCCAATTTTTCAAAATAATAAATTAAATTATATTTTTATAGTTTATTTCGTGCGAAACCGCTATTTAAAGGTTCTTTTGTTTAGAGCCCCGACATTTTCTACCCGTTCATCATGGATTCTCCACGGCCTTCTTTCGACCCCACAATGGAAACATTGCAGTTAATTCAAAGTACAGTAAGTAGTTTCCAATACGTGGTGAAACTGAAAGAAAATACTTTTACTGAAAATTTTAGCACGCTTATTCGCAAACGCTACCAATCGTTGGAAAAAGACCCAATTTCGACCATAAACAAAATGAACCACTTGGAGAAGACCCTACCGTTATTTTTTAACGAGAGATTCGCATCGGATTTTTTGAAGGAATCGAAAATTCCAATTTTAAATTTGGCGATGACGCATTTTAAAAAAAGTGGTGATATTTTAAAGTTATCACATAGTTTTCTGATAGTTGGAAAGAAAGAACATTTTAAGATTTAGTAAGTGAAACTTAGTAAAATAGTGAAATTTATCAAAAATATTTTGTGCTAGACTATCAAAATAATGCTAATGCTGAATGTCATGAATAAATAAACTTCCAATCATCTGAATTACCAAAAAGACTATATATAAAGAGAATCACCTTCAACAATCAACCAATTTCTCGATTCATACAACAAAAAGGAAAAGATTAATATTCCTTCATATTCTCTAAAGCCAGGAAGAAACTTCCGAATCACTGCATAAATGAAAAATTTAATGAAAATCTTGGTCAAGTTTCAATATTCCCAATGCATAGATGAAAACAAGGTTGATGAAACGCTCTTGTTTGGAGAGGGATGAGGGATGCATGCTATTAGAAAATAAATGTGAAAAAATAATATATAAAATATGAATATTGAATTAATAGATATTAGATAATTAGAAAATGGAACTCGCGTGTTTGAGCAAAACAGATCTGAAAATCGCAAATATTCTAGCCAATTCTATACGTTGTTATATACATTTAACGCGAATTGTATATATATATCTAAAAAACGAATCAGATAAAATGAAATATGAGAACATTCCACTAAGATTGTTTTCTGCAACACCGACGAACTATTTGACCTTAAAATTGTATATGTTATATTCGATTAATTTCTAACGTTAATCACTACACAACCTATTGTTAAGGAAATGCAAATGTTTAGAATTTAATTTTTAATCTGAAATATAATTCGTAATATATAAAAGCACGGCAAAGCGATCAACCTCGTTATTACTTTTTTGTTTAAATGCTGGACTAATTTAGAAGAAACATGAAATCAAGAAATAATAAGATGCACAACAAGAAGAAATCAAATATAAACTTATTCAAGGGATGTGCGATATCTTGTTGCTATTAATGAATATTCCTTTGAATCAGAAACATAACTCAAATGTTCCCTAATTATATTGCTTCAATGAAGCATTTAGTAAGTTCAATATACAACAGTTCAAGTAAATTTCAAAGGTTTCAGCTGCTCAAAATTAACGGAGGAGTTCCCGGGATAAAAAGGAGAGAGAAGAGTATAAAAAGAAAGTAATCAATTCGAGTTACTCAAAGTATAAATACCATTTAAAAAACGAATAGACTTATTTGAATATATTACTTTAAGCATATTTTTTGGTCATTGTATTTTTAAATCTCCTTTTCGGAATAATTGAAGAGACGGACTAAATTGATGAAGAAGAATAAGAAATATTGATTTAGATTTTTGGAGTTCACCCAGAAACGATTCAAGACACACCATATTTAGCTGATGACCGCACCTTATGGGTTGCACTATCAAGACTGGTTTCTTCATTATGATTGGAATTCAAGACAATCCAAATAAAATCACTCTTTCATGAAGAAATGTTAATTTGAAATTATCAACCGGAATAGATAATTATCCAATATGAATTTAGGATCATTTTTGTCTCAAAAACTAAAGAATCAATGAGGAAAGAGGATTGGCGATCGGGGTTAAACTGTCACGATCTGTATTCCATTACCTGTTCTAGCCACACAAAATATGGAATACATAATAATTTGTCACTTTTTAGTATTTATTAATTAAAGAAAATACTTGTTTTCGATACAAGCTTTAGATCTCTCACTCACGGAGAAGGTTAAAATCAGCGTCGTCAGAAATGTGAAAAAATTCAAGAATAGTTATTCGATATATGCTAGAATTGGAAGATATCATCAAAGAAGCAAATTATTGAAGGATTGACTCTGACTTCAATTCAAGTAATTATCAATTAACATAAATTAGAGGCGATTGGATGTTATAACTCAAGTTATATTTCAAAAAATATCGGAGATTTGGCTTTATGGGCGCTCGTTTTGTACAAAAAATATATATCGGTTTCGAAACTTTTTAAAATAAACAGATTTGTTTCTCGAAGCCTCAAATGCCAAAATTTTAGAAAAGCTGATTAAAAATTTTAACAATTCAATTCTTACATAAGTCATGGAAAAAAAATTCAAAATCAAAAAATGTACGCTAAAAATAATTTTAAAAAACAGGCTTATCTTCTGAGATTATTCCACGCAATAAAGAGAGTGCGCGCGTTACTCGAACTACGGCACATTTACTCAATCCACTTTCGAACGGATTAATAAAAAGCAGTCATCATAACAGGGGATATCTGCATTTCAGTTAAGAGTGATATTTTTTTTGAAGAGATTCTTCTTTGAGATATTTCAACGAGAAATAGTTCTGCACGTCCTTAAAGAAGAATAATCATCACATAAATTTTTAATATAAAATCGTACTGAACATGAGTCATTAAGGATATCAAAATTTTTGACAGATGAGCGAGATAAAAAAAATCGAAGGAAACGGCTATTTGCAAAAAATTATAAATCGTGCCTGACGAGAATTTTAAAGATATGCCTGAAATGCTGCTTTTGAAAACGCACACCGAGAAGATTTTCGAAGATGGACTAGCTTCGTACAAAAACCTAGATCGCCGAGAAACGATCAGGTTTTTCAACGGGGGTTTAAACAACTTCGACATCAGTCAGGAGAAATTGAAAACAATTGAAAAAACGCGCTTTTATATTTGAAAATAGCTAAAGTGTTCACATTTCATATATTGTTTATATCATACATGAAATAAATTTTTTATATTATATATTACCTTTCTTTCCCTTAAAATTTTTTATACTTTGCAAGATTTACGGTGAAAAACGTAAAAACCTCCCTCCCTGTGAAGACGGCACTTCAGGATCGACGGTAAGCTTTGTAAATTTATACTCGAACGAGGCCTTCATAATAAACGACCTTCCATGGAATCGTGGAATGGTAAGACGAGCCCATCCGTGAGAGAATTAGAGGAAAAAATCGACATTTTCTCGGCTGTCATTCACGCAGACGCCTGGACGAGGTTCGGGAACCCTAAAATTATTTTTGCTCCTTAGAAATAGATCAGCCTGAGAGGTATCCAGAACAATACCTTCATTATATATACTATAAAAAGTGAACAAATACCCGTGACGAGTATCCCGGAAAATGAGTTATTTTAGGGGTTATGTTATCGTAATAGTAAAAAAATTGACAATTTATATTACTTCTATTATCAATCTGATGTACCCAAAAATTACGGCCACTATGAAACTGGATTGTTAACTTGTCGAAGTAGAAAGGATGTATTTACTTATTACTTTATACCGGTGAGATAGTGTACAATTGAGTCATCTATTTTCAAAAAACGTGATCGTCTCGAGTTTGAAACCTCTTAAGCGCGTGTGGACAACGATCTCTCACTTCAGATTCAAGAATTTGCAGACTTCTCGGATAACGCGAGAGTAAAAATACTTTTTGGTCCAGAGCAATTTATGGTATTCGATACCGCCGTTATCTAGCTGAATAATAATAAGAAGAAAACGTAAACCTATATACTCCAGTAATTCGAACTGAGAGTGGATACGAAATATGTGGATTTTTTGGAGCTATGATAGATAGTCACCTAACGATAATTCGAGAAACTTGTAATTAGATCAATTAATCTCATGTCAGAGTTTTTGTGCATTTTTATTGGCTTGAAAGTAAGGTGAATCGACCAAATCTTACGGACTGAAATTATAAGTTCAGCCTCAAAACCCGACATGAGAATGAGTTATAGCTTCATATCACACCTCTTTATACTCTAATACTTGTTCAACTCTCATTTCTCATTTAATTTTTTCAGCTCTCCTCACCTATTAGTGAAGCGACCATCCTGGCCATTTAAAAGTGAATTAGTTATAAAGTTTCGAACACTTCGACCCCTCATATGAGATATATGAGATGAGTATTTTAATCATCTTCGTAAATCGGTGTGTAAACTGTATCTCATTCTCATTGACATTTTGTTTTGTCTATTTGTCTAAATTAGTGCAATCGATCCATCCTCGGCCCTGAATTAGTAGAAAATCGACCTCGACCCGGAAAAAATGAGATATTGACGTATATGAATTAATTACCCGTGAATCGTATTAAATCTAACTCGTATCTTCTATTCTCGCATGTCCTTATTCAATTTTCGTTCTATATTGTCTAAAATTAGATGAAATCTGATACCATCCTCGGCTGAATAGTGAGAATCTACCCTCGCACGCGAATGAGAGAGTGAGAGAGTGAGGTTTTATGTTTTCAACCCGGAAAATTTCACTTCTGTCTTTCACATATTCATTTTATTGAGTTTGTTTGTGTGCTAAATTAAAGATATGATCGACACTATTTCCTCAGGTCTTAATTAGTGACAAAATAAAAATACAACAGACCCGAATGAGATTGAGATAAGTTACTATATTCAACTCACATAGAAAGTAACAAAAAACATTGTAATTCTACAATTGATTTCTTCAATGATGCCACATTTATGTTTCTTTAGCTACAAGATTAAAAACGAGTGATAAAATCGACCATTCCTCGCTGAACTTAGTGAATCGACCTCGACCGGATGAGAATGAGATAATTTACCCGGAATCGAAACTTGTATCTCATTCTTCATCTTAATTTTCGTTCAGACTAAATTAGTGAATTGTCGGTATCCGTATAACTACTCTGGACTGATATTTATATGAATCGGAAAAACCTCAAAAGTTATACCTGATATGAAGTGAATGAGATAATATTATACAACCCCTTCGACAAAGATAAGTGTGAAAGTGAATATGTGCTATCTCCTATTTCTCATTCAATATTATTTGTTTCTTTTTGGCTCGTAATATTAGTCGTAATTTCTTGACCAACTGTTCTTCGCGCTCCGGGCTGTTAATTAATGTTCACTACCTCCTATGACCTTCATTAGTTCACAAGATACATCTCGTAAACTTGTATCTCATTTCTCATTTAATTTTCTTTCATCAAGAAACTGCAAAAACCCTTAGTGACATTGAACCGTATTTCCCGGCTGAATTTAGTCGTGATTCGAACTTACCGACCGAATTGAGATATTCGGAGGTATAAGGCTTTACCCCACGGAAAATATCGAAAGCATGATAAATCCTGCATTCTCATATATAAATATTCTCTCTTTGCGAGTGTGTACAAATTTATCTGTGAACTCGACCATCCTCGGCTGTAATTAGATGACTATCGACCGTTTGTCATTGACCGTAATTGACGATAATTGAGTAAATATCATATTACCCACGAAATCTCTAACATATTGATATCCTTGCATTTTACTATTTACAATTAAATTGAGAGTTTCATAGTTTGGCTAATTATTTAGTGAAAATGAAGAACCTTACCTCGGGCACTGAAATTAGTGAACATGGAACTCGTACGATACACAGTATTGAGAATGAGATACATTAATAACCCACGAAAATTCGAAACTTGTTATCTGTGCATTCCCTTCAATTCTATTTTGTTTTCTTTTGGCTAAATTTAATTAAAACATCGACCATCCTCGACTGAATTAGTGAATCTTCCGTTTATAATGGAGAATGAGATAATTTACCCGAAATTCCGTGAGAGAACGATATTCTCCCACTTATTCAATGTTTACTCATTTTGTGTTCTTCTGGCTAACTAAAATTCAGTGAATTAAGGAATAACCAATTCTCGCTGAATTAGTGAATCTACTCCACTGCGAACCGACATGAGGATAGACGCATATAATTGATTACCGCAACCCGAAAATCGAAACTTGGTATGCTCACATGTCTTACGATGTCAATATTGTGTTTGTCTGTGCTTTGGCTAAAATTAGTGTTGATTCAGTACTGTGTGTACCCAATCCCTTCTTTGGGCTCTGAATTGTGCAAGTCTCCCTCGACCGAGTGAGAATGAGATAAGGTGTATACCTGAATTGAGACCTTGACAAACTGTTGTATTCGTCATTCTCATCTCAATTTTGTTCCTTTAGTATCATTAGTGAATTTGTGACAATACTCCTTACGCTGGCAATTCAAATTGTGTAGATATATAACCTACGATGCCTACCGCATCGAGACATGAAACTGAGATATATTAACGCGAAATATTCGAAACTTGCTATGCTATTCTCTTCAATTTGTTTACATTTCTGGGCTCTAATTAAGTAGAGATGTGTAGCCCATTCCTCGTTTGAATTTTTGCTGCAACTCAACCTCGACCGGTAATGGAGTAATAAAGACTAATTACCCGAATTATATCGAATTATTTGTTATTCTCGAGTATACTCATTCGCAATTTGTTGATTCATAATTGTAGGCTAACTATTAACAAGTTGAGAGTCCGGACAGCCAATAGTAAGCGCTCTCGTTGATCTGTTAATGTGAGTGATTGAAAAATTCGAGCCTTCAACCTGAATTCGAAGAATTGAGAATTACCCATGCTTTACGCCAAATCGAAACTTGTATCTATTCTCACATTTAACTATATATATATTACTCTCATTCGTCTTATAACTCATAGTATTAGATATCAGACCACTTCCTTCTGCCACTGTGAATTAATCAGAATCGTACCAAGTCGACTCTGAATATGAGAATCGAAAAATAATTTACCCGAAATCGTGAATATCTCTGGTGATCTTTAATATCTCATTCAAATATTTTGCATTTCACCTTTCAGTGCTTATTATTTTTAAGTTTTATTTTGTATCTGTTCTCCGTCTAATTCCTCCAGGTTTGAATTAGTTGAATCAACCTACGATGCTATTAATGATAGGAGAAATTACTCAACTCTTATTTCATCTCATTCTCATTCAATAAACTTATTGTTTTCTTTGTGGCTAATTAGATAGAAATTCTGAACTATGTATAACCTCGGGCTGAACTTAGTGAACTCCCACCGTCAACCGAATGAGAATGTACGAAATAAAATTTACTTCAACTGAAATTCGAAACTTGTCATCCTCATTCTCAGTGAATTAAGTTTTGTCTTTCCATCAGACTAAATAGTGGAATCGAAACTCCAGTGTGCGTCACTCAGGACTTGAAATTACCTGATATCGATCTCCATCCACACTGAATGAGAATGAGATAATTTTTACTCGAAATCTCGTGAATATATACAGTAGTCGCTTTTAAAAATGGCAAACTGAAAATCTCTTTCATCGACTAAATAGTGAATAGACCATCCTCGTCCCGCTGGAAATTAAAGTGGTGCAAGTCGAGTAAATCAAACCGCGAGAGTGAGAAGTGAATTAGCTTTTTATAAAACACACACCACTGAAAATTAACTGATACGTGTATCTCATTTTTCCTCATTCTCAAATTTTTTGTTTTCTCTTTTTCTAAATAAGTGTAATTACTCCTAAATAAACTTTACAGTGAAGAAATTAAATATGCTTTATCTTGAAAGTTAATATAAAACACAGTTCAAATTTTGATTTTTCCCTCGTTCCGGTTTTGGTCCCATTTGTGTTGAAATGTGGGAATGGCACCATATTATTTTGACACTCAATAATAATATCCCGTCCTATTTATGTAGACCGATTATAGTAGACCGATATAGGTTAAGATAATATATACGGTAGGTACCCATTAATGTAGACCAATAAGGTAGTATACCATTAGAGTAAATATCACCGACAGTAAACCGACATGTTAAGAACCATCATGTAGATCGCGACATAATAATTAGACCTGTCATGTAACGCGTCATGCAGAGAACCGTACGGATGTAAGACCGATATGTTTAAAGACCGACATGTAGACCGCATGGAATGACCGTAAAGTAGAAATACATGTAGACCGAAAAGTAGACATACATGTAGACCGACATGTAGACCCTAAAGTAGAGAGGCATGTAGACCGACATATAAACTAACATGTGGACCGACATGTAGACCGACATGTAGACCCTAAAGTAGAGATGCATGCAGACCGACATATAAACCGACATGTAGATCGACATGTAGACCGACATGTGAACCCTAAAGTAGAGAGGCATGTAGACCGACATATAAACCGACATGTAGACGACATGTAGACCGACATGTAGACCGACATGTAGACTGACATGTAGACAGGCATGTAGACCGAAATGTAGACCGACATGTAGACCGTAAAATAGACCGACATGTAGACCGACATATAAGCCGACATATAAACCGACATGTAGACCATCATGTAGACATACGTATAGACCGACATGTAGATCGTAAAGTAGACAGACATGTAGACTGACATATAAACCGACATGTAGATCGACATGTAGACCGACATGTAGACCGAAATATAGAACAAAATGTAGACCGATATGTAGACCGATATGTAGTCCGACATGTAGACTGACATGTAGACAGGCATGTAGACCGACATGTAGACCTAAATAAAGACCGACATGTAAACCGACATGTAAACCGACATATAGACCAAGTAAATATTGCCCTGTTTCATCATCACAAATGTCGGGTAGTTTTTTTGCCCGGAAAACCACAGGGCGAATGTAGCGAGCGCAGCGAGCGAAGTGAGCCCCACCGGCATGGTTACTACTACCCTGTTTCAAGAAGAACTATTTTTAATAAAGGTTTTTATTATAATATAAAGGTGGTATTTTTAATTTCCTCAGGATAGATTTTTATATAAATAATGTTTTAAACCGAGCCCATTTATCATTGTAAATATATTGCCCTGTTTCACCATCACAAATGTCGGGCAGTTCTTCTGCCGGGAAAACCACGGGGCGAATGAAGCGAGCGCAGCGAGCGAAGTGAGCCCCACCGGCATGGTTACCGCCCTGTTTCAAGAAGAACTATTTTTAATAAAGGTTTTTATAATATAAAGGTGGTATTTTTAATTTCTTCAGTATCGATTTTTATATAAATAAAGTTTTAAACCGAGCCCATTTATCAGACTAAATATTGCCCTGTTTCACCATCAGAAATGTTGGGCAGTTCTTCTGCCGGAAAAACCACGGGGCGAAAGTAGCGAGCGCAGCGAGTGAAGTGAGCCCCACAGGCATGGCTACCACCCTGTTTCATTTCATATAGTTTCATTATATATTTTTATGTAGAACTATTTTTAATAAAGGTTTTATATAGTAAAGTTAGTTTTTTTTAATTTTTCCATTATCGATTTGCGTAGGTGAAGAGAGGTATAACGAAGATATTTATGACCGCGAGGAACCATTTAAATACATTTCAGAGGACTACGCCACCTAAGAAAGAATCAACGCTCAATTAAATCCCAGCATCGAAATAGAAGCCCGCGATATAGACGTTGGTGGAATGATAAATGAAGTTGAAGAAAATCTCACAACCAACATGACTGAAGTTAAAGCAAATCTTAAGGATAAATATGAAGAAGGTTTTAAGGATATAATGAATAAAATGGACAATTAATTTCATGATTTTGATAAGTTATCGAGGAGAAAATTAAGAAAATCGCTAAAGCAATAATAAATAGGACAAATATTCGCCCGCAAGGAAGGATGCGGATAAGATCGTAAATAATAGCTAAATATATATTTTTTAAGAAAGTTCGGCATCATTAAGTTTTATTCAGCAATCGGTAACGATTAAGCCTCCCATTGCGCGGGCCGTAGCCCGCGCTCAATGGAACAAGCTTGCTCTGTAGAGAGCAAGAGGGTCGCACAGCGACGTTGTCTTGTTCTCAAATATTAAAATTTTTTGTTTTAATCGATTGAAATGAAAACATTTAATTTTATATTTTGTAACTATAGACTCACACTAACTTTGAGCCTTCAAAGAGTCATTATAGTGTGACCCGACTCTAACACTAGGTTGATATTTTCTCTTTTTGGTGTCCTTTAACTATTGTTTTGGCTTGAGTGTGTGTGAATAACCATCCGTATTCCCGATCATGGTCGTATAATCGCAGCTTTCACTGTCCCATACCAGTGCCTATAAAGTCTGTATAACGAAGAAAACTTTTTGAAGTTAAATTCAGATTTAAAAGTAGATCCACTCATACATTTAATTCGATGTGATGATACTCTCTTGTGAAAGAAATATACATTCTTGAAGGAGAGATGTTGCCACTCCGCCAAGAGTCCGCACTCGTTTAGTTTTTCGCCTCATCGTCCGCGTAGTGGAAAACTAAAATGTGTTAATCAATGCTCACAATTTTACAAATTTTTGTGAATAATATTTTTTAGTAAATATCTGTTTTTCAGTTTAAAAAATTCAAAGAAGGTGGGAGATAAAATTGTTTGAATTCGTTAATGCTCGATTTCAAAGTTTTCATTATATTAATAATATTTCACTAAGACCGATAGCAGGCGGAGAGGACACTAGATCGAGGGATGTCAAAAAAATTCTCTGTGCCTATCTGATGATTAATTTTTCTTGTTCGAGTATTCACTTCCGACGGAAAATCGTAAGTTCACAGGTAACTTTGAATTAACTTTCAAAGTTTTTCTTCAAGTTCAGTATGGAAGATTCTACGAGATTTGGACTTTTTGTTCTTATGTCAACCACTTATAAATAGCCAAAAAAAATACCTAAAAAATCATTTAGTAATTAATATATATATTTAAACTTATTGAATTATATTATATCTAATATATAAATTTGTTTTCATCATCGATATGTGAAAAATTAATAATGAGTAACAATGGCAACTCCTAAGTCGCTGCGCTTCCGTGCTTGACTAATCCTACGGAGCAAGCTTGTCATTGCTAGCTCGTCGGCATACGGCTACGCGGTATGTGTGTAGGAGGCCAGTGAACTGTTTAACTTTGTGAGAATATACGTTGAATAAACTAAAAAGTGAGACACTTAGGTATATTATGTGATAAAGATTGAGTTGGTAGGTGTTTTGCATTCTGATCAAAGCCTTTTACTTTGTCTATCGTTTCAGATCTACTGTAAAAATTTATTTTGTCTTGACTCTCTAATTCAATTTTGCCTAGTTTAGAGATTTTCTTAAATTTTCCTCCTCGATAACTCAGTAATATAAATCAATCTCGCAAAATATTTTAACCCTTTCAGTCCGACTCAATATATGAATGCATATGCACATTTTTATTTATCTTTCTTAAATACCTTCTTTCTCTCAATAGTTTATCTAACCCTCTAAGGGGTACTATTTGACTTAACTTTCAGTCATGTTGGTTGTCGAGATTTCTCTTCCAACTTCCATTTAACTCACATTCACAGAGTGCCCAACGTTTTATATCGCGGGCTTCTCATCTTTCGAATGCATGGTGAGTTTAATTGAGCGTTGAGATATCTTACTTTGGGTGGCGTAGTCTTCTGAAATGTATTTAAATGGTTCCTCGCGGTCATAAATATCTTCGTTATACCTCTCTTCACCTACGCAAATCGAATAAATGAGGAGAAAATATAATTTAAAAAACAACTAACTTTACTATATAAAATCCTTTTTTAAAATAGTTCATAACATATAAATAATATAATACTAGCTACTAACTGTAACAATTGAAAAACAGGCTGTTGGGTACAACATTGCCATGTAGGATGGTGCTCACTTTCGAGCCTTTCGCCTGACGACTCGCTACTTTTCGCCCCGTGGTTATAGTTATCCAGTGAAAGTTTAGTAACGAGAGCGTAGCAATATACATATATCATGATGTGCTGAAAAAAGAACAGAGGCAATAATATATTAGTCTCTGATTTATTAATGGGCACTCGGTGGATTTAAAGATAACTTAATTTATTTATATATAAGAGAGTTGTGCAAATAAAATATGTGAGAAGAAATTAAAATATATAAATTACGAGATATATTTATTTTAATAAAATTAAGAATCCTATTATTAAAGAAATTTAGTTTTACTTCTTGAAAATCAGTCGTGCTATTATCATATTGACCGGTTGAGTGATGCTCACACTTTCTCTCGCTGCGCTCGCTTCATTTCGCCCCGGTGGTTGTGTTCACTGGCAAAAGATTCTGCACTCGATCATTTGTGATTACATATTAGAGCTCTAGGACATATAATTATTACATTTTAAAGGTCCCTCGGTATTTAAAAACATTATTTATATATAAAATAACTATCCTGAGGAATTAAAATACACTCACCGTTTACCTTATTTATGAGCACAAATACATATATTATTAAGAAGTAGTTCTTCTTGGAACACAGGTGTTTAGTAACCCCACTGCACGTTGGCGCTCTACTATTTCTGTATCGCTCTAGCTGCGCTTCGCTACAATAATTCAGCCCGTGGTGTGTTATTCCCGGCAAAAAACATACCCGACATTGCTGTGATGCATGAAGAGGGCACTATTTAGCTTGTCAAAATATGGTCAGTGTTTCACATTGTCGTGTTCTACAATCCCGTCGCGCTGTGTGTGAGTGTTAGGTTCATACATGTCTGGTTCTAAAGGCTATGGCTGTCTACATGTCAAGTACTACAATTGATCCCTGTTGAGCATATCGTCTAAACATAGTCGGTCCTAACCCACAGTTTTGTTTACTATATCTTTCGGTGCTATGCTGTCGTGTCTAGCTCATGTCGAATCTGGCATCGGTGTTATATGTCATTTTCTGCATGTCGTGTCACATACGTTATACGATCCTATTCGAGTGTCGAGTCTACTACGTTATATACTACAGTGATGGTGTGAGAAGATGAGAGTCGGTTATATGTCGATTATATGTCTCTGTGTTCTCACCATGTGGGTACGTATTTTAGCACACGTGATGACTCGAGTACTCGGCTCATGTAGTGTTCGGTCTACAGTGCCTGATATACATGTCAGTCTACATGTCGGTCCTACTCTCACACTTGTCGCTCTACATGCTCCGTATACCTATTGTCGTTGTATATCTTTATGTCGAATACGCTGAACATGCCTCTCTCTAAATAATAGGATCTTCACGAGTGTCGTGTGTCTACTATGTACGAGAGTCTATGCATATGTGCAGGATTTATATTGTCGGTCTTGCGATGCATCCTGCTAATTTAGGTCTACCATGGGTCGGTCTACCATGTGGCTCACATTAGTTTATATCGTTACAGTCTCTAGGCTCTGCTCTCTCTTACTTTAGGGTTCTACAGTGTTCATAGTGGCTACGTAACATGATATTCTGCACTTTCTCTGTCTCTATTGGTGATTTAATTTCTTACGTTAGTAGTCGGTGAACTATGTCGTCTATTCTATTGGTACTACTAACACAGAGGTTATGCGTGCGTATATTCATGCTGGTGAGCCGTCATCGATATCGATTCCTATAGTTCAATATGTGATATGGAGTGGGTCTGATTACGTATAATTGTCGTGCTACTATTACTGGTTCTATCGGCTCAATGAGAGTGCGTGGTTCTAAGTAACATTGTCGTGTTCTACGACTTATAGGATCAGTTGTATCCTAATGTTGATTGCTAGCGAGGTATGTGGGGGTACGCATTGACCTGTTGTCTGAACCTACGTAGTCGTGTTCATGTGTAATTCATTATTAGGTTTCTTAGCTGAGTACAAATTTAGGGACGGAGAACAGATGTCAAAGAATGTGAGTCAGTGCTGCCATCTGACTCATCAAGGCATAAGATGTGAACACGCAAACCGGTGGAGAGCGGACACAATTTGACGGTTGTCATAGAAGGTTTTCTAGATAAAGCTGTATTTCATATTACATCATTTGCTCGGTCGACCGTGTCGATATCGTGCCTACTAATATCTACCAACAGGATACAAAATATTGAATGAAGATGAGATTAGCAAGTTTCATGTATATTTCCGCGGTTAACAAAGAGCTTGATCTTCATATTCCTCACTTCGGTCCCGCTTATGGGAGTCGAAGTTGCTACATGAATGTCAAAAACAGAGAAAATTGCTTTGAAGCCATGGGTTAATCCCTTTGTCGCCGCAAGGCAATAGATCTGATTCACTAATCTAGTTAATCGATGATATGATGAAATTAACCGAAGTGAGACATGAAGTATGAGCATGTTTTCGATTTTCTGCGGTAAACTTATCTCTCATTTTCCTCTCAAACCAATCACCAGTTGATGAATCACTCTGAAAGTTCCAGACCGAGGTGGTCGTCATATCACAATTTTAGTCGTATTGAAAAAAAATTAAAACATTGAGAAATGTGATTATATACAATGTTTCGATTTCGAGAGATGGCAAAGCCACGCGACGTATGAAGGGCGATTCCACTCAATTCAGGCCGTAGGATAGTCGAGTTCAAACATATAATTTTTAATATACCTTAAAAATAAAACAAAATATGAATGTAGAAATGAGATACAATATATTCTATATTCGGGGTAATTATATCTGACATTCATATTTCGGATTATGAGAGTTTGAGAATTCATCTAAAATTTACACCGAGATATGGTACTGTTGCACATATTTATAGTACAGCAAAGAATCAATGAAAAATTTGAATGATGAAGTTAAGATACAATTTTTCAGATTACGGGTAAAATTATCTCATTCTTCTATTCGTATCTGAGGTGACGATTCGACTAATTCAGTCCGAGGATATGTCGATTTAACTATTTAATATCCTGATAGAAGATGAGAAAATATATATATAATATGAAGTAGTAATGATAATACAATGTATTCGATAATTTTTACTTTATAGGGGTAAGAAAGCTTTAAGTTCAATATTCTATTCTCTCAATTCGGCATTGTAAGGTCGATTACTAAGATATTCTAGACCGAGGATGTGATCGAATTATCACTATCAATGTTAACTAAAGCAAAGATAACAAGCAATAATTGATGAGAATGTAGAAACAATTATATCGATTTTTCGAGGGTATTATTCTTACATTCTTACCATTAAGCGGTATCGAGGTTGATGTCACGCTAATTCAGGCCCCGATAGGATGGTTTTCGAATTCCTAAATTGTAGCCAAGATAAACAAAATTGAATGAGATATAGTACTCAAAGTTTTCGGAATTCGGGTAAATTATCTCATTACTTCATTTCGAGTCTAGAAGGTGTAATTCACATAATTCAGCGAGGATGGTCATATATCCACTAATTTATGACAAAGTAAACAAAATTGTAATGAGAAGAGAAGTATACAGAGTTTTTCGATAATTCAGGTATATTTATCATATCAGAGTATATGCATCAGAGAAAGACTATTACGAGGTATTGTGAGTGTATGATTCGAGAGTCAATGCTCACATGCTCGAGTGATGGTCTGATTCACGTAATATTTATGTCAATAGAAAACATTAACCATTTGGAGAATGATTGACATATGAGATATATATTAGTTATACAGAGTTTCGTGGAGATTTATCTCATTCTCCATTCGCGGTCTGAGGGGTAATTAATCACTAATATACAGTACGAGAATCGTGTCTAAGTTGTCATTGGACACTGGAATATATAAGATAAGGTTAGTAACTCAAAATGAAATTCTAAGTATAATTGTGAGAAAATTATGAGTAATGCAAGGATCATAACGTTTAGGGATTTTGCAGGTGGTATATAAGATGAATGAAATCATTCAATCAGTCAGGTTCTCATGATTCAGGTCGTAAGTGAAGATTACATAATTCAACAGTCCGAGGATAGGAGTCAGAATTCTACTAAATTTTTTTAGCCAAAGACAATTGTAATAGAGAATGAATACCAAGTTTCGATTAATTCGTGAGTAAATATTATCTCATTCTCAATTCGGTTCGAGGATCGATTCCAACTATATTCAAGCCGATGGAAAGGTAACGATTTTCACACTA